>VUJU01002310.1:21536-39079 GCA_009835225.1 Aphis craccivora
TCCTTTTGTTTGAAGCAAATAAATTAAATGAATCATCAATTTGTTGATTAAAAAATTGTATTTTGAATTAATTTTTTAATTGATTTAAAAATTAACGATAAATGTACATAAAAATAATAATGTAATAATATCTGTCAAAAAGTTTCAATTTCCGTCGACGACGGGATGGTTTTATAATTTATAATCGCGTATGCTTTCCAAGTATTTTGATTTTATTATTATGTTTTTCATACACGATTCATATATAGTATAAATATTATTATTATTTTTTATTCGGCAATAATTGAGATCGAATATTTTTAATTACTTTGACTCGTCCGCGCCAATAGGCAAGTCTGTAGGAACCAGACAAAAGTGACTTAGCGATTGAAAATAATCATAATGTTTTTTTTACAATAATTATTGAATACCTCCTTTATAACTTGTTAGATACAAGGATTGTCCAATAGTCGCTAAATACCTAAGACCAGCTTTATGTAAAAAATTTCCATTACACGAAAAATCACAGGGGGGGCAATGGCCCCTATTGGCCCCCCCCCTTCCGGGCGTCCCTGCTCACTAGACTATATACTGGTTATGATCTAAGATTAAACTGCACCACTCACCCTCATCTTCTCCAGTTGCTCCATCTATGATGTATATTTGTTATGATTATAAAACGCAAACCTTCTATGTTCTATTACAAATTATGCAGTTGAAAATTGGTATACAATTTTTTTATTTTATCCACACACATAATATATTCATTTTAAATTTGATTAATAAATAATCAATAAAAATTATATTAAATAAAACTTTAATTTTAAACTATTTCTAAAAATTGTGTTGTTCATGCAAATAATTTTAGATTCAAAAAATATAATGATATATTTAAATATAGAAATTATTTAAGATTAAAGACATTTTTAAGTTGAAATTTACATTTTGTTTAAAATGTACTTTTTCTGATCATCAAATTGTATCTGTTCATTCAGTACTCACATAAAATCAAATTAGAAATGTATTAAAACGTGATGAATCATTTAAATTATATTGTAAGTTAATAATATGTTTAGAAAATTTAATGTAAAAGAATTTTGAAGATATTTTTAATCAATTTATTTCTGTTTTCATAAATATTTGCTATAATATAATATTATATAAAGATCAAACACTTACAATGTGGTTCAAATTATGTAATATTATATAGTGTTAATAATTGAATATGTTTAACATTTACTTAAGAAGGATTAGTCTAGGAAGAATTATTATTTCGGAATTTGGGTATATTACTAGTGTAATCTCTTTGTAAAACATTACTATTTAGGTTGTATAAAATATGTAATAATAATACATTTTTCAAGTATAAAAAAAGGATATTTTATAATCTTTTAGTAAATTATTTTTAGACTATTATAATTTAATTTAATGCCATATCTGATATCATATATCAGTTTAAAAATATTATTCCTTATAACTATAATAATATGAAAAGATAATGAATAAATATAATAAATTTAATTTTTCATTTTGTTCTTGTGAAAATTCTATTTAGAATAATGTATAATTATTTATTTATATTTTTTAAATATTTAATATTTAATTTTGAAAATATTGTTTATTTTTATTTGTTAAAATCTTATTATTGTAACATAAAGAAAGATAATTATTAATTTATATGATATAATTATGATAGTTTAAAAAAATAAAAAAATAAAAAACAGTTAATTAATACTGCATGCATTTTTTTTATTCAATCATTATAATATAATATAAATTCTAAAACAATTGACAAAGTTCTATAATTATATACTATTTAATCATTACTTATCTAAAAATGCAATGGGTTGTATACGTTCAAATAAATCTAAGGGTACTTGTGCGTTATAGCGACTACTTTGATGTCGAACGCATGACGTGCCATGCACGTCTGTTTAATACATGTATAATAATACAAAACTATCCAAAGCTTATGTCAGTGTATTTATTGATAATGTTGTTAGCAAAGTTATGCATCTTTTTTTATAACCCTGTGACCTACCTTAGGTGGTGTAGCATAGCAAATCCAGGGATATTTTATTTTTGAATGTCACTCGCGAGCGAGTGTCAACGCTGGCCCCTAGGCCCTAATTATCCCTCATAGAATTAGAAATAGATTCACTTTCAAAATGTAAGATTAGTGTGGGACATGGTGTCTCTATTACCCACAATATATGGTAGTCGCGATAACGCATATGTGGCCCACGGTAGTCGTGATAACGCACAAGTACCAATCTAAGAAAGAATAGAGTAATTTTAGTTATACTCTATTCGGAATGAGATCAGACCTCGGCGGCCGACTTCTGCCTATGGACGTGGCCTCGTTCGGCAGGGCTAGCATACCCGATCACAATTTCGAGCATTAGGTGGGGACTGAGCATCTGACCGTTGCGGATGAAAGCTGGTCGCCGCCAAGGTCTGATCTCATTCCGAATAGAGTATAGATAATAAAGTATTAAGCCATTAAGGTAAACCATTTTAATGTTTAAAAAACATTAAATATGAATGCACCATTTCAAATTAATTTCAAAAGAACAAATAAATTATTGAATTATAAATAGAGAAAAAACCAATATTTTAGCACAAATAATTTTCATTGAATAACTTACTTGTTTTTACTAAACATAAATTTGCTTAATTATATTATTTTTATAAGATGGAGACAACACACATATTTATAATTTATAATTTTATAAGCATGTAAACAACTGTCTTATTATTTTGATAACATGATATTTTTTTTCAAGTTAAAAATTATTAGTAGAAAATTCAAAGAATATATTATTATAATAATAGTTTGTATTTAAAAAAATTTTAAACTGTGCTTTAATATTTTATTTAAAAGGAATTGAAAATAATAAAATAATAAGTGAATAAAATATAATAAATAAATAATAAATTAATAACTATGTGATTTGGTTATACTGGTTATAGAGTCATTAACCTTAGTTTAACGCTCATAGATTAAAGGTTTTATAAGTTATCTACATAAATAATATTCTATATTCTACCATTTTTTGAATTTGAGTTGGTACATGACAATCATAACTAAAGGATTGTTGGTCAAAACGAGAGATTGTAATTTAAATAAGAAGTCATTTATGGTACAAGTGAGATTGACACACATAAAAAAAATATATATTATTATGTACCTATAAGTAATGTAACAAACAACAAAGATATGATTAAATGAATGTAATCAGTTTTTATAAGATTTAAAAATGTAATGTTTATTAGGTGAGTTCAAAAGCATATTGTATCTAGATACTTAGACTCAACAGCCTTGGAAATAAAATTGTACTTGGAATGCATGGATAAACAATGTAATTGAGTCTGTATATCTTTGTATTTTATATCACATTAAGTATCCACAAAATAGTTAGAAGACATCATTATAAATTAATTAATTAATAAACATGATATAGTAAAGGTAACAAATCATTTCAATCACAACAATTCATGTAACAAAATATACTATGTTCTTTGTGAACATTTTATAATAACAGACCAATATGATTAAGTAGAAAAATCAAGTGGTAAGGTATCAATTTCTAAATTTAACAGTTCATTTATTAAAGGAACTAAACAAGGAAATCTTACTCACATAAACAAATATTTAATAACATTTAATGATGTGTACTTGATCAATATTAAGGGAGTGTGTTTTTAGTTATTTAAAAGAACACCACAAAGGCATCTATCTTAAAAAATGATACAAATGCAAATGCAAATGCATATTAAAGTAAATTTACCTAAATAAAAAAAAAAAAAAAATGATTAGAGGTATATTATCACTTTAGCTTGTAGTTTTTTTTAGATTTTATAATTATAAGCAAGATACAATATACATTATAACATTACAAATTGAATATACTGATATCTAGCTTTAAGATTAAAATATTAAAAAAGAGAATAACTAATAAATTCAATATAATATTGCTAACAACACGTCATAATGTGTTATACTTTTACTGATACTGAATGCTCAAATCTGTTATGTTTGTATGACAAAGAAATGTTTGTGAATGTAGTTTCCTCTTAAAACATACAGTATCCTATCTGCTATTCTATAACAATTTGTAATAAAATCATTTAAAAAAAAACTTATGATTTAAAGTTTTAAATATTTGTGTATATAAGCAAGTTACCTACATATAAAATACATTATTTTTATTATTAAGACCACCTACATAATACAATAGTACATGCGCTAATTTAAATTTTTAATGATTATAAAAAAATTAGAAACTGTATTATTTAAATTACCTGTATTTATGGAGTAGAATTTACAGTTGAATAAGTTGTTGCTGTTGATAGAACAAAAAAGTTAATTGCTTGTTTGAAAACATATATTTTTGTATTGTGAAAAGTTGTGTAATATTCCTTCTATCTTCACATGTGATGTAGAATTAATAAAAGATGTAGTATGACTAGAAATATAAAATAAAATATAATCATAAATCAATCATTACCATACCTAATTGATTATCAAATAGCCATAATATTAATATAAATACTTTTTTTAAGTACCTATTATTTTACCAAATTTAAACTTTTATTCCTATATAATTTATACAGATAAATAATTTCTTACCACAATTTATGTGTTTTGTTGTCTGATGAATTATTATTTATTGGTTTAATTTAAGGAACTATTATTTATCAATGCCAATATACAATGATCATCTTTGATGAATGTTAAAAAAAATGTACTCTTGACTAAACCGTTTTTGTGTATGATTTAATATTTATGTCACCAAAAATACACAAAAGAAAGCTACTGAACAAATCTGAAAAAAAAAAATTCAAATATGTTAATTATAAAATAATGCAATTAGGTAAGTAGGTATTATATATTATATATTCTAACACAAAACAATGTAAAATGTTCCTTTTTAGTCAATTTTAATCTTAGAATTTATAATATGTATTCATCATGCTGCTGCAGTTGTTAAAATAAATAGGAAATAGAAAGATGTTTATCATTATTAATTATTATACATAATTTAAGAAACAAATTTAGACATAGTATACTATAGTCTATAATAACGTATCTACATACTGGGACATAAACAACTCATTGTATTGTATGTTGTATCATATTCAATTCGTTATGCAGTACATAATTGTCACAATGACGAATAATTGAAAAATGAAACACCAAGTTATGCATTCATCTGTATACATGTTCAACGAATGTAACAAAAATGTTGAAGCTTAATAATTATTAATTATTATGTGATTTCAGTTGCTACGACATGAGTTTTAAAAAGTAATACATTAATCTATATGTAACGAAAACATTTTTAACAGTAATCAGTAGCTATTGTTAAATTGTAAACAGTTAATTTCCAAACCTGAAACCATACAGTAATGTTTTGATAAACAAACTACAAAGAGGACGCTACTCTTATCAGTTATCAACTCCTGTCGAGTATAGAAATATTGTATTTATAGGAGGGGAGTGGGCGCGAGATTTTTAAAAACCTCCAGGTAGGATAGGATAGGTTAGGAACCACTGGTTTACAGAGTTAAACAAAAATGCACACGAAACGGCCGTTCATTGTCCTTCAAACGCTTCTCTTCTGAACTCCCGCCAACGCCATAACCAACCAACTAGGTACTCGAGGAGCATCAGCTCTTCCGAAATTTAATGACCTCCCGACCGAAAAATCTCTTATTGTCGGTTTTGGAATATTATTGACGAGGTCATGATCAACTTTTTAGTTCTCGAGTGTTATTCGGCCGATTTCCACTTACTATGATTGCATCCGTTCCATCTTCAACCGGTAGCCTTTTGAATGTCAACGACAATATATTTTATTGGTGACGTATATTTGCGATCGCACGTAAAAGCTTAAAAACCGACAACAAAGCGTACAGAATTGTACGCGCGCACGACGTAAGTGTGAACAAACACACACACACGCGGTTAACGACTCGTCTGGCTATACGAGTTTTCGGTTTCGAAAAACTTTGGTTTCACAAACGCGAACAAGCAGACTTACGAAAAAAAAAAAAGAAGAGGATAGCCAAGAGCCGATTAGGAGCGAACGACTGAAAAAGGACGCGGATCGGTACTGCTACGAAACGGTCGGCTACAATGACTGAACCGGCCGAACCGGGACGCGAACGTCGACAACGATCGGCAGTCGGCACACACACACTCACCGACTATATTATAAACATGATTACCCGACTACTCTGGCCGTCGCCCGCCGCTACGGCACTACTATGAAAAAAAAAAAAAATAGGTAGTAAAACCATCAAAATATATCGTTTTTCACGCCCCTCGCGCATGCGCAGAGTACGACGTTTCGAGCAATGACAGTGGTCCGTGGGGACGCCTGCGCCTCTACTCCCCTTTCCCAACCGTAGTCGTTCTCCGAAAATATGTGCAGCGCCATTTATCTCACCACCACCTGTCCACGCTCTGCACAATACGCAATGGGATCTGATGGGGTCGGGAAAATATTTAACATCGAATGGATTTTTGTAGGGTAAGGTGTTTTTTTTTTTTTTTTTTTGTAGACACGTACAGTGCAAGTTAACGAGGTACCTAACTACATGCCCGCGTTTGACTCATCCGTTCGAGAGTTGGGGCCCACTGTACGAAATTCTACGGGCGCGGCTCATCTATAATACGGCTGCAGTATAATATTTTATCCCAATCATAGATATTAAAGAATTTATGATTATTTATTATTTTATCTTTATTATATCTATGATCCCAATAGGGTAAACGATAGCTGCTGCAGACTGCCTGCAGTATATTACATGACTATATATGAGCTAGTACTTAATATAATACGCGTATATATACGTTCAATGTAAAACGGTCGTTATTACAAAAACTTTTATAATGTTTTTGAAAAATATTTATGTTTAATGTTGTTGTAAGTCATTAAAAACAATGTTTTTGAAAAATATATATATATATAATATTTATTATACTATTGTTATTGTTATTACTTTTGGGGATTGTATTTTTATATTATATCGAAGTATCGAAGTTATCTAAGTATATAGATACTCTGAAAAATATTCTGATATGTAATTAGTAATTACTAATAAGGAATTAAAAATGTGTATTATATACAATCATTAAAAAATAAAAGTAATGACACTTTTACTTTGTAACGTTTTAAATTATATATATATATACCTTAAAAAAAAAAGTATTATAACGTATACCATTATTTTTATTTTTATTTATAAATATAATTTACGCACCTATAATTGTTTAATATGAATTTAATCAACTATATCTATATTTGTAATTCTAAAAGAATCTTAACAATAATAGCTGCAATAATAATATTTGAAAAAATAAATTAGAACTGCTGAGGGTCCAATTATTGTATTATTGTCCGACGAGGTTGTTCGAATCATATATAATTCAGCGGTTCCCAACCTATGGCCGCGATAAGCATGATACTGGGCCGTGAACCATATAATATTAAATATTTTAGGCATATGAATACAAAATATATATATTAAATAAAATATTTTAAAGGTGTGCTATTAGCAGGCCTCAAAGTTTTTTTTTTACATAAAATTGGTGGTCTGCAGAACTAAAAAAGTCGGGAACCGCTGTATACCTAATAAATATATACCTAACATACCTAGTTTATTAAGTATATTGTAATAATACGCCACTGGTTTAGGGTATATTTAGAAATAAAATCTCTAAAACCGAGATTTTAATAAAATGATGTAGAAGTATACGTTAAAAAAATAATCTCATCTTTTAACAAAATATTCCTATTCCACATCGTAATATTCTTTACCTTTTTATCGTAAAAATCGCACCTATGCAGGTCAAAGTGCATTAAGTTGATAGAAGCACCCGAGCACCATCATAATACTCTAAAATATGAAGAGTGTAATAGAAATAATTTACAATTAAAAATGAAAAATAAATACAAGTTAGCCATATAAAAAATTATAAAAATTTTATGGATATAAGATTTACTCGTGTTTGAAAATTCTCAAAAATAATAGGTATTTTAGATTTTGAGCGGAGCGATGAATGTATTGATTTTATAATGTTGTGTAATTTTTTTTTTATGTCTGTGTACACGAGAACGTGTCGAAATAATGCTTCAATTTCAAAGTTTGGAGGTGGTTTCCGATAGAAAAATGAATCTAGTTGGTGCACTGGGGAGGTCATTTTTTGAAATACCCAATAGGTAGTTTTTAAAAGCGCCGGGAAAAACCAAAAAAAAAAAAAAAATTAAGGAAAAACGGGAATTTTTACGCAAAACCAGTTTTCGACCAAATCTATTTTTTAAATGTTTGTAATTCAAAAACTAATCACTGTAAATATTTGAAATTTTTACCAAATGTATATGTTAGTGATATCTACATATACAGTTAAATTTTCAAAAAAAATTGACTTTTTTTGAGTTATTTATAGACAACTGAAATTTTCGATTTTTTTAAAAAAAATTTTGGATGACCAAAAAACTTTGAAAATTTAACACAAGGTTCCTTATGAGTTGTTCTTATTGAAGCTAAAACATCGTTAGTCACAATTTTTTTTTATAAGCATTTATAGTTCAAATTTTTACGAAATCTGTCGAAAATCCGAAAATTTGCAAGTAATTTTGAAGTTGAAAAATCATAAAATTGTATGTGTTAATAACTAAGGATTAAAAATACAACACTACGTTTTCCATTAGTTTTCCTACAAGTAGCTATAGAGAAAACTCTAAGCATCATTATAGGAAAAATGTTAAGTGTGTTTGAATTTCAAATTTTTAGGAAATAGCGTAATGTAACGATTTATCCTCAAACAGTTTTAAATGTTTGTTATTATTCAAAAAGTATAAGTCGTAGATACATGAAAATTCTACCAGTTATTTAGATTTGCGGTGTATATACATGATTTAATTTTAAAAATATTTTGAATTTTTAGAGCTATTTATAGACAACTGAAATTTTCCCAACCTAACCATCCAGGCTGACAAATCATCTCCGTTCAGAATCGTTTTTCGTATACAATGATACCTGCTATCATTGGATTCAAATTTAACACTCCTATAATATATAATAATGATCCACATGGCACCTAATGTACAGCAGAGCGGTACCCACTTACCCACTTTTTTTTAATGTTATATTACTTTTCAAATCAATATATAGGTACTACAAAAAAATATTGATATTTAAAAAAAATAACTTATAGGATAAAAAAACAATAAAACATATTAAATAATAGATACAATATAATAACTCAAATACTGACGAGAATTATTATTTTAAATAAAACAGTGATTTGGTATTATAATATATAGTGAATTGGAATTTGAGGAATTATTTCTCAATTTTTTTTATTTATGTCCTCACCGATTTCGTTTTTATTCGCATGACTTGCAGTCCACTATTATTTAATACATTAGTATAATTTTGTAAACAATATTTTTTTTAAATATATTTATTAGTGTTAATAAATGTTAATAAACATAAGACAAAAAATAAAAATAATTAATAATTACCGTAAGTACCTATCTGTACTATTACTCCGGCTATCTAAACTTTAAACACCTATAGGTACTTATAAAATAAACAACTTCTCATTTAAGTTTTTATGTTTCAAAATGCTCAGAAAAATAGGTATTCTGTTTTGAAATATAAAATTAAAAATGTATGCTGTCATCAAAATAATAAGAGATAAATTATTATAAAAAATTGTAAAAAAAAAGAATTTTTTCAAAAAAATTTGGAATATTTCGAAATAATGAGTACGTAGATACATACTTATATGGATTATGTATTTATGTATGATTTTATCTTTCTTTAGTTAGAATTACGGTGATATTTTCGCGTGCTTATACCTATCTTATTGGCTATAGTCAATTTGCACCAAAATTGACCCAAAATATTTACAACATGTGTAATTTGCACCATTTTTTTTTAAATGCGTTTGTAATTTGCCCCAAAATAAAGATATGTAATTTGCACCATCCTCAGATAGTTAGAAATATTTGCACAAAAATTAAAATCGATTATTTTTTAAATAGTATTTCGATAGTACTTAAAAACTTACAATGTTTTATATCCTAATATATAAATTTAGCTTAGCTTTTATTTATAAAATAGCTGAGTTTATACACATATTGTTGCATGTAAGTTTATATAATATTGTATAATTATGAATATAAAAAAAGTTAGCCAATTAAAAAAATTATATGTAAAACGAAAAAAAAACAAATGTATACAATATAGATTTCAATAAAGATGTCTATAATCTTAATATAACTTTAGCTTAGTTGATATTTAAAAAATTGCTGAGCTTATGCACATATAATTGTTATAATAAGTTTATATAAAATCGTATAATTTTGAATATAAAAAAAGTTAACCAATTAAAAAAATTATATGTAATTACCAGATAAGGTGAAAATCCCGAAAAATTATTATTGTCATTCGTGTCCATCTATAGTCTCGATGTCTACGAAGATACCGAATATTTCAAAATCGAATATTCGATAATCGAACAAATAAATAATCATTTTTGTACAAATAGAAATTTTATTTTCGACTACCTGAGGGTGGTGCAAATTACATATAGTATATACCCTTATTTTGGTGCAAATTACAAATACTATTTTCGACTACCTGAAGTGGTATAAATTACAAATTTTTAATTTGGTGCAAATTACAAACTCTCATCTTATTGATCTGTAATATTATTATTGTTACCTGTAACCTGGTATTTTTTTTAAATTTTATGTTATTGTTATTGAACTTTATATGCAGTTTTATTCATAACTATAAATTTTGCATAATTGTATATATCGTACATACCTACTCTCATCTCTAGCAGATAAAAAATTGAGTTAATATAATATATAAAATTAAATATAGATAAACTACCACTGTATGACCAAAAATATTTTTAAACAAATATTGATAATTGTTTTATTTTAAATTAGTGTGTGGTTTTCAAAGTTTGTAGTATAATAAACATTGAATGTATAATTTTGACGGATCTACATGAGCAAATGGCTACAGTGCTATATTTAAAGAAGTCTAAGTTTTAAGATATATCAACGATATTTCTTAAATTTTTAATTTACACGTACGTGTAATAATATCTAGTATTATTAGTAAAACAAGTGGATTTTTTTTAAAAACTGTCACTATTATACTTCTTATTTCTATAAACAGTCTCAAACTCTAGAAACATCAAGGTAGGTACCTACATTTAATAAAGTAATATGAATACATGTAATTTATTATTGAAGTTACAATTTATGATTTATAAAAAAATTAATTTAGAGTAAATAGTAACTCGTTCTTACGGTATTATACCCAGTACCCACATATATAAATTATAAATAATACATAATAAATGTACAAGTGTATATTTTATTTATAACACCATTTTATTTACTATACCTATTTAATTGCCAAAGAAATTTTCATTCTATTTTAATAATATTACTTTTTTAAACTTTTCTTCGTTGAATTTAAAACTTTCTAGGAGTCTAGAAGTTACTACTACCAGGAATAAATAATAGGTACATAATTATGTTATATTATATGAAAATGTTTTTAAATATTGAAGATTTTTTATTTAATATTAAAAATAATTTATTGGAACGTTTTGATAAGTCTTGCGAATATTTTATTTTCAATCGGAACAAATTAAAGACCGTAAAAAAATCATTCTCATTCACCTCCAATTTTGCTACGATATTTTGAACATTAAATAAAGTTGACTAATATTTTTGATGGAAAAATTTGTTTTGTCACAAACTCATAAATTACAAACTATTTATCGAATTCAGAAAAAATAATTGGTACCTACCTATGCATTCAAATACTTTTTTTTTAATGTATTAAAAATAGTAATCAAATATTTTTGTTGGATATTCAAGTGAAGGATTTTGTTTGTGATGACCTTTGTTGATTTAAAGGGAAACTTTAACGTTAAACGATTTTTTACGAAAGATTGTTAGTCCATGATGGCTTGTCATTAAAATAATTCAATATTATATATTATATATTTATGATACGCAAATTCTTTCTGTATTTTCGCACAATTGGGACACAGACGAGATCGTGTGACAAACAAGTTCGCCAATCGCACTCATGACTCGCCCACTTACTGCTATATCGTATAAAAAGCGATTTTTGGAAGGGGATTTTAGCGATTAGCCAGAGAACCATTTATAGCGGACACAACATTTCTTTGTTTAGTTGCTTGAATATCTCGTTGTTTATCTGTATTTAATTTGCATATAGAAATTGATACAATGTGCAGTTTTTATTTGTCTTATTTTGATTAGGAGTAGTAAAAAAAACTCCACGCTTGGGTAAAGCTAAAAAGCTCATATTTCAGACAATTGTATATCCATTTGTATTTTGTATTATAAAACGATTAAAACACTTATTTTAAAACTTAATATCGAGTATCTATGTTATCGTTTTTTCCTTTTTGTCAGATTGTTATAGTTATCATAGAATATGCCTATACGTCTATACCTATGAGTACAAAAAGGTTATAATTAAAAAAATGCTTATTTCTTGTTTTAAAACTGAAATAATATCGTAAAAATCCAACACACAAACATCAATTGTATACTTAACTTTAAGTTTGATAATATTTTAGTTCATTATAATGCCTATTAAAGCTAACTACCTATACTGAAAATAAGAATTTCTGAACGCCAATTTGTTATATGTTGCTCATCTGCGCTTGAATCAAGGAATAGACAATAGTAGAGCGCTGACAATTGTTATTTATATTATGTAAAACGTATATTTTTATAGTAGTCATGTTCGTAATAATTTTCATTTTTCTTGGAATGTCTTCAAAATTCTATAAATATTATTTCATATTATATTCGTTTGTCGTAATATATGTACAGTGTTAACACGTCCTATATTATAAGAATAAACTTTGTAATATGGAACTTATTGTAACTGTATTACGTGGGTGTGGGGCTGTGAATTTAGGTGGCTTATTACTGCTTATGAAACACGTACGTTGTCGGTTGGCAAGTCAGGGTGTACGAATCGTCAGTGAAACGGACTGGAACATAATATTATGATCCCTTCACCCTCATGTTTTATATCGACGGCGCGCCGCGTGTGACAAAAGAGTACACATATTATATAATAGGTACCTACAGTTTACACGATGAGGCTTGACGACCGAAAAAAAATCATTCGACTCGAACAAAAAAGAAAACGGTTTCCAGATCTATGATACAACGAGATAATATAATATGTAAACGACAGTTTTTTTTTTGATTCGCCTGCGCTACGCGTATTGTGTACTGTGATGATTTCGATGAAAGAGATGTCATTATATACATTATATGGGAAAGATCAACGAACATTTTAGTACAAAGATTAGTTACTTATTGTAATAAATAATTACAACAGTAATAAGCAGTCAACGATTCAGACCCGAATGACCGAGACGTTTTGTGGAATTCGTTGAAGACAGAACGATTTAATATTAAAATAATAATATGTAACTACTAACTTTATATTATTATGTTTATCTACTTACATGTTCTTATATATAGTGTCTGTAATATAATACATTTTAATGGCGATGTAAATAAATGCACTATGCAGTTTAAGTATAAATGATTAAGTACCTAGTAACATTACATGAATATAGAAACAAAAAAAATATAATATAATATCATATTATTATGTCTTCTAAGACGGTGGTTCCTAAACTTTTTAGTTTACGTTACCTTAAAAATAAAAAATAATAATAGCACCTCTCATAAATAAATAACAAATTTATAATATTAAATATAATACAAATATTTGTATTGTTATGAAAAAGTAAAATAACAATAAATATTCAATTTCTATTAGTAGGTACCACAACATTTTTAATTTTTATGAAAAAAGTCAATGACTATTAATATTCAATCTATCAGAACAATGGTTTTTTTTTTCGTTTAAAAATTAGGTAGCAATGTCATGACAGACATACGCATTTATTTTTCAACATTAAGTTTTGACCGATAATTTGATTTTAATACGACAAGTGCAGAAAATCCACAAAAACGTGAAGCTTTGTTGGCTACTTCAGATATGAGTATTCATCATCTTTAATGTTGTACCAAAATTATAACAATGAAAATGAACAAAATCGTAGAGTTTAAGAGATACTAAGAGCCAACAGGGAATAATGTTTCTTAATAATCTTAATCGTTTAAAATATTTCACATCAATTTGGTTTCAGTTTTATGGTTTTCAAATTAAATATCTTTCAATTATTATTATCTTAAATATTATTATGTTCGTAAATAGTGGTAGCTATTCAGTGTAGAATAGGTAATTATTAAAATTATCTTTTGAAATTCGGATCTTTTTTTTTTCTGTTTTAAGTTTTAAGTTTTAACCGACGTCGGGACGGAAGCTGCTTTTGGATTACTTCCCCTGTTCCACGAGACCGCTATCATTTACTTATATTTTTTAATAGGTATTTTTAAATGTTTTAGAGATTTCAATTTATGTAAATATTTTAAACTTTTAACCACGGTTAATGGTTAAATTCCCTATAATTATAAACTTTGAGAAATTCTTATTACTTATACTATGTGTTACCTTTAGATATTTGACAGTTATGTATGCTTAAATGAATTCCGGATTTTTTGATACAGCCGGAACCGGTTGACCACACTATATCTATATTCTTCTACAACTTGAGTGTGTATGTCATATAAATATATAGGTATAATTTATATTATATCTAAATGCAAGTATATAACTAAACAGTAAACACTGAGAACAACTAGGTATAGACATGTATAATAGGTACCCCAATGATTGTGATATGTATAGTGTATACTTGTAATATGTTGTCACACCACATTCTTTAGATGTTATTAGTGCAGTACGAGTGGCCACGAATGACTATGAGTATGTGTGACAATTGTGTGTATTGTGAGTATTCGAACTTTTTTACGTGCGTATTATTTCTTCTTAGAATATAAATATTTTTATACAGAGATTACAGCGCTTTATTTTTCTTTTTTTTTTTTTTGTAACAAATCGTAGATCTACCTGAATTCCAGAAAAGGACGCCGTTCATTAACAAACGTTATATCTTTTGCTAATAGGTACACATATGTTGTACAAATAAACGGACGCGTACCTATATCATTAATAATTTATAATAAGGGTCAGTTTTTTGGGCCATTATTATACTATTCATAGTATCAATATAATAGGTACCTATACAATACATATTACTGACTATAAGACAAAACATCGCATGTTTATAGTGTATATAGATTATAGGCACCCTTAAGAAGTTATAATACAGAGTATTTAAGCCATTATTTTATAAAACCTTTTCTTACAAGAATAATACTATTTACTATGTAAACATATAAAGGTCGTAATGACTAATTTCATTTGTATAATGGACTGTCCAATATCAGACCAGATATATCCTGTCAAATAAAGGGACAAGGGTGAGTCTCTTTTCCAGATATACAATTATGTCAAATTATTTTGATAAACACAAAATATATGTTTCAAGAAGAGTTTCTACCATTTTAGAATTAATAGAATTTGTATACATAAGCTGACTGACTATTATGTAATATTTTATACAAGAAAACAAAAATTTGTACTTTTTCTCGAACATGAGAAAATTCGATTTTGCTATACACTTTACTTACTAAAGAAAAGTTTTATCAGTGCTATCTTAGCTCTGTCAACATTTGATCAAATTCGACAAATCCAATTTATTTATTTATTTATTTTATGTACTTATGTATTTATAGTCATAAAAAAAAGAATAATTTTTTACACCTACTCAAATCCGTTTTTTTTCTATTTTTCGTTACTTATTCTCTCTTTATTATTTGAATAAATATAGTTTTTAATTAAAAAAATATGGGTATACTCTTATAAATTTTAGTTTAAAAAATTTAAGGTTATGACAAAATTATAGTTAATTTACGTAATTCTGGAAATAAGATTTTAATTCAGCAGAAAAATGTACATATTTGTATGACGAAAGACTTTGAAAATATTTTGTCTTATTATTAATTAAGATCTATGATTCAAAACTTAAAAATATAAATTTTATCAAATTATAATTTCAATTTTGAACTGAACTAAAAATTAAAAGTGTTACTGTTTTTATAGATATTTTTTTGCTGAATTCAATTCTTATTTTCTGAATTCGGAAATAAACCAGACAAAATTAATTAAATTCAATTTTGTAGAAAGATTAAATAAGTTGTCGTAGAATTTGTTAGTTAAATTTTATATTGTTATCGAGTTATTGAGTTACATATGTACCAGGGATTGTAACCTTTATGTTTTTTTCGGTTTCGGTTTCGTTTTGGTTTTTCAAAAAAATTTTGTTAAGGTTTCGGTTTTAATTATAAATTTTAAAAATATGAAATTGAGGTTGCGGTTACGGTTGTGGTTTATACCGGTTTTAACCTGTTACAAAAAAATAATTTTAAAATTTTAAGCGATTATAGAACCGTACTTATAAAACCAATTGTATGACGCTATCGAGCTCTTGCGAACAGTTGACCCGACAACTCGCACCGTACAACGGTTGTTACCACTCACAATATTAATAAATAAAGAAAAGGAATAATAATATCATATATGAATATTGTTTCTAGACAACATGTATTGTTCGTTGCAGATAATAATAATAATAATAATAATACACAATATAATGGCGAGGACGTCTCCTGCTAATAATAATTAAGTAATAATAGGGGGTAATACAAGATACAAAATACACAACGTATAATACTATAATATGAGAAATATTATGGCTAGGACTTATCACTGTATCCAGGTGTCGTACCGGAACGCGTAGTGGACAGCTGACGGAGCGGCCGTTGACCTATATTCGTCGTATTTATAAACGCCGCCGACGTCCGCGTAGGCAGCGAGTGACGGTGATGGCAACGAGGGGTTCGCGGTGTCGACGACGGCCTATGAACCGGCGGAGAGTGGCGGTGCCGAAGATGGTGAATACAACGGCGGAGAATGACGGAGTCGACGACAGCATATATGCACCTCCAATTAACGTCCGCAACGAGTCGCACCCGACGAATAGCTCACAACAATCGCACACGACGACGCACACGATTAGACTGCCAAACCACCCACGATCGGCAGAGTCTCCTTAGAATATGGATCACTCGCGGGTCGTATGCGTGCGTATTCCACCACAACGTATGACGGTGTAATGCGTTCGGCGGCAGATGACGGATGAAAGCCACTTCAATCGAACGCGCCGTGCACAAAACAGAACACGTGGTTTCGTATTGACGCTGTGGGTTTCAGCGACGTCGTAAGACGCGCAGCACGATAAACCACGAAACCACAACAGCTTACGGCAGACTCACTTGTTGTCGCGTACGCACGTATGTCCAGCGAAAAAACCTGAAGGTGATAACGAACGCGCGACAACAGCCGATACGGGCAAATTTCTAGAACATTCGTCGTCCGTCGCGCGCTCACGCGGACCGGTTCGATAAAAAGGCGGCAGCTGAACA
>VUJU01002311.1:0-15327 GCA_009835225.1 Aphis craccivora
ATTCCATTTTTTTCAAAATAAATACGTCAAAATTTAAGAAAGAACTCATTTATAAATGAATAAATAAATTTTTATATTTTTTAAATAATATTATTGTATAAGATTTATTTTTTAAAAACATTTTTAATAAATTTGTTAGGTATTTGAAGTTCCCCATTGAACACTTTGTGTCAACGATTTTATGAAAATAAACCTGCAGATCAATTAATTTAATATAATTTAATATTTTACATATTTTTATATAATTTGCAACTGATTTTTTTTTTTCTGGGAACTTTTTTCATAATATTGTGTGTAATCTGTACTTTGGTAAAGTGTAGTATGTTAATGTACGCCGCGAGCCGTACGATAGCAGCTGTACGACAATGACGTCACGAAATAATATTCCCCACTCCTTCTTTTTCAGAATTTCGGATTGAGGCAACCTGTATAATCTATAAACCTTGCTTGGTATGTACGTTGAGCAGTGATATTATATCTTGTATGATACAATGATAATAAAACTACTTTATTGATAACAGCAGAAGTGATATCTAATATCTAGGAAAAATCAAAACATTAAAAGTAAACAAATAAGAGAATACATTTAAAAATGAGTGTTAAATTTAAAAGAAATTGATAGTTATTAACAAGTATGGACTATAAGAAAGATGCAATATACACGTATTGGGTACAATACACTACAAAGGTATTTATATACTTTATATTGGTATAACACAATTGGAATTTCAGTGTATAATTATTATTTGTTTGTAATAATACTATATAGGCTTATGTCTACAATTTAGATAACTTTTACTATTTATTCAAACATAATCTTTTCCATAATTAATAATTGATAGTGTTCCAGTAAAAAATATGTAATTTAAATTGATATATAGGCTTTATATTAGTGGTTGTTTAACAGCTGTTAATAGACAATTTCCAAAATGTAATTTACTTAAATTTTGTAAAAAAAAATATTGTTGAGACAGTTTTTATTTTTTATTTTACTAAATATTAAAATTTATGAATCAGATATTTTCTAAAGTCCATTTATATCAGTTCTATGTAAGTATGTATTTTAGACAAATAAAAATATCAAAGATGACATTTTTTCCATTTTCAATGGTTTTATATTTATATTCTACATTGAAGAGAAATTTATCAGACTATTACATACAATGTAATTTTGAGTTTATACTATCATAAAATTGTATTGATCAATCCTCTTTCTTAATTCTTATTATGTAGGTACAGTTAGTTATTACATATTCTATAGGTCTAAATATTTTTATTATTGTAACTTTTTAATAGTCACATTATCTTAATAAAATAGAAACTATTTTGCTTCAGCATGATTAGCATTAATTACTCTATAGTATAAGTGTAATGAAAATATTTGTAATTTACTAATATACATTTTTATATTTTTAAGAATGAAGAAGCTTCTTTTAGACAGTTTATATGCGGGTTTGTTGCAATATGGGAACCAAAATTAAATTTAAAGTGGGTTAATACAGACATTTGTTTACCAACTACTATTGATCCAGAAGCAGGACCTTCTTTATCAAGACTACCTGATGAATTACTTCCAGCAATTGCAAAATTTTTGTACATTGCTAAGGATAATACGGAAAAAGTAATTTATATGACTTAATATATATTGTTTATATGTTTTTATAAGATTCTAACTTATTTTTTTTTCTTCTTTTAGAATGAATTATCCAATCAAAACATTATTGAGGCGGAATATTTAATTCGTTGTTTAATTGTAATTAGCAGAAATTTTTACAACATCCCATTATTGACATCCTGTGATTATATTAAAGAAAGCACATCTGTAGCTACACACTTAATTCACAAAGTAAATAAACCTTGCCGTATACTGATTTTTTTTATAATGTTAAATTAACTTTAATAGTTGAATACTTTTAATATGTATAGCTTACTTCTACTGACCAACAATATGATGAATCTACAAAATCTTCATTATTATCATTTTGTCATTCACTATGCCATTTCCTGGAATGTCTTTATGATCCATATCAAATATGGCGTTGTTTCGATTCTTCTCAAATGAAAGATTTAGATATGTCTAAACTTCAATATCCTCCTTCTATGCTACATGTAGAAGTTATTCCTTTTATTTTTGGTACGTTTAATTTATATGAAATCCATATGCTTATGTTCATAATGTTTATATGGATAATGATATTTTCCATTTAATTTTAGACTGTTTTGAGACAAATTTAGCAGTTAAACATCCATTATTAGCTGCCGAACTTTTAGATGTATTTGGAGCAATAGTTTGCGGGTCTCAAGTAATTATTTAGACTAATTATAAAAATTCTGGTTAATGGGTGTTAATGTATATTAAGCTTATGGGATTATAAAATTTAATTTATGTGAATGTTTATTTGTACTTTGTAGACCTATTCTTTTATATTTATTGTTTACTGTTTATTGATATTAGTTACTTCCTCCTCAGAACATAGAAAATGGTCAATATTCTGTCATTAATTGTAATGCATTGGTGAGTGGGCTTTGGTGATTTAAATGCATCGAGAAACAAATAGCAATGAAAATTTAATGCATATTTTAATTTCACTGCTTATAATTTTAGCTAAATAATAAAAATAAATTTCATTTCAGGATTTACTATTATATATTTAAGTAACATTCTAAAGTTTATCTTATTAAATCTAAGATACATTTTGATGAAATTCTTTACAATGAAAGCTTTTATTTTATAATTTTTGTTTTTGAATTTAATTGAGTATAATATATTCATATAATTAAGCATTTGAATATTTGAACAGTTAAAACAGTTATTAAAAAAAAAAATTGTTTCCTGTATTAACAAATAACAAAAGTTAAATTTAACATTGCTTTATGTTTGCTTTGCTTGAATTTAAACTAAAATTACTCATATATGTAAATATTGACTTTTATCTTAATACATTTTATTAATAATTTGTTAATTATGTTTTTTATTTGTAATAATTTAATATATAATATGATAATTAGTGTGAAAAAATATATCTATTACAATGCATTTAGTTAATTTTAATCGTTTACAGAATTTTATGTAATTATATGGAATAGGAAATGTTCAATATTTTATCTAGTATAATAACCAGTCATAATTTAAATTAAATATAAATGATAATTATTCAGCTTATTTTTTAGAATTTAATTATTAATAATGTTAATGAAATTCTAATGAACAGTGTAATTATTCTTGCATTTTGAATTTATTTTCCAGTTATTACCTGGTATCCAATTTTAATGATTAAAACAGTAGTAAATAATAATTAATCTTAACAGGACACAACAACCACATGTGTTGTCTCCGTCTTACAAGTGCGTAACATAGCAAATTTAAATTTAAGCTCAGCAGATCACATTTAGCTCCGTTAGTTTAAAAATTAGAGTGAATCAACATATTATGAAACTTGATAGTAAGAAAATTATCTGTGTTTGTATGTTGGTGTTTTATGATAGTTTAATTTTTTAGCATGTTATGATTATATGATATAGCGTAAATTAAAAATGCTAATATAACTTGCTTAAAAACTGAATAATTGTTAAAAATCATTCAAATTCAAACACAGATAATGTTCTTACCATTAAGTTTTATAATAGGTTGATTTACCCTATTTTTTAAACTAACAGAGCTAAAAGTGATCTGCTGAGCGTAAATTTGCTATGTTACACACTTGTAAGACAGAGACAACATGTGGATGTTGCGTCCTTTTAATATATAATATAACATGCTTATAAAAAAATGTATGCAAATTTGAGTGTTAACAATAGCTTTTCCTTTAGTAAATTGTTAAAACATTTTACTTGGCAAATAGATTATTATACATAAAAGATTTTAATTATGTTCTCTGAGTAAATTATTTTTACTGTAGTTGATTTACTATATTGGCTAATAATAATTAATGTGCATTTTTTAAATTAAATTTTTAGTATAGAGTATAGATTAGTTAAAATCCTATATATTTTATCTTTAATGTTTTAATTTCATTAAAAAAACGTACAAATTTTTTGTGTTATTATGCATGCTTTATTTTTAATACTTTATTGCTAAAATTTTTTATTTGTACATTCAATTTACTATAAAAATCAAAAACTGCACTTGGAGTGTTGTACTTTTTGGCTTAATTATTAAAACAGATTTTTTTTTATTATTATATAATTTTAGCTTATATATTTAATACATAATATGTTAATTTCATATTTTAGCATAATGCACTTCGAGGAGTAAGTCCTCCAACATGTACTCTAATTATGAAAGTAATATCAGATAAAGACATTCCATTAGTGGTGAAAACTACAGCTTTGCGATGTTTTGTAACAGTCACACAAGTAATGATTCAATTTCCTCCACATCAAGTAAGTTTAGTATTTAATAAAGATGTACATACATGTAATGTGCCATGTTCAGATTTATGCATAGCATGTATTTTAGTTCATCTATAAAATATATATAAATAATCTACTAAGTACTTATTAAATTATTGTATAAATTAGTGTCAATTGGATGTGTCTACTCAAATGGAGTGTTTAAGAGATACTTTAAAAGAATGTATAGCATATGAAATAAATGAGCCTCTGGTTTTAAGTGTAATTAAAGCTATTGGACAATCAATAGAGTTATCTGGATCTAATGCTGAAAAAATTAGAGGATATGTTGTTGATTGTAAACTATTGGAAATAATTTTAGACATACTTAATAAATTCAAGGTGATTAATTTATTGTTATTATTAATATTATTTATATTAAATATTTATTGTGGATTATTAATTTTGAAGGTTGATATTGAAATAGATGATGTTGTAAAATGTGTTGAAACAGTCTCTTTAATTCTTCGTATGTCAAATGAAGCAAAAATGCAAATGTTAAGTATGAATGGCTATGAAAAAATATTTGAATTTGTTGGAAAACAAGCGAATAAAAGTCAACCGTTATTAAAAGCTATCATTTCCATTGCTACAGAAAATACAGACAAAACATTAGATCAAAATTTAGAGGTAAAATTTGTTTAACTATTCCGCTATTACAGCTTTTTTTTAAACTATGGTCTGTGGCCCCTTGATGGTCTGTGAAACTGATGTCAGGAATCTGGGGGGTTCTGACCTGGACATATCGCTTAAAATAAAGGTATTCAGAAAGAAGTTGGCTGGGGGGTGTTTGCTATTTCTGAGAGTTTTTCATTTAGAACCCGTGTTCTACATAAATTTAAGAATCCCTATACTATTATACAAATATATACAACTAATTTCAGTGTTTTTTTTTTTTATTTATTTTTTTTTTTTTGTAATAGAATGCACAGATGATTGTACCATTGATTGAATGGTTACCGAGTCTTGATGAAATGGATCAAGTTTGGTTAGCAAGTATTATATTTAATTTGTGTACCACTAATTTACAAAGGTAAAGTATATTTTTTTAAGTAAATTAATAATATCTACAATAAGTTAAATTAAATTTGATAAAAACAGGTAATTTTATTTTATTTTATTTTTATATTTAGTAAATGTCAATCTTCCGTTTGTAAAGTTATTGATTCAGTATGTACATGTTTGGAAAACTATAATCAGTTAGCTCAAAAAACTATCCATCAACTTTTGAAACTTATTGAAAATTTAGCTTCACATTCTATTTCAACCTCTGAATTGAAAAAGATTTTTTTATTAATGAGAGACAAAGATGAACCTGTAAGTTTTTCTTTGTATTTTGATTTTGATCAATATTTTGGGTTTAGGCTAAAAATTATATTTTATTTGTTTAGTTTCCATACATCACACAAATGCTCGGAACATTGTCAGAAGTTGCTTATTGTACATATGATTATAGCTGCAAAGTTTTTTTTGATGTTCAAAAAGATCAAGGTATACACTATATTATATATTTTTTTAATTTATCATAGTCTTTAGTTTAAATTAAAATAATTTTTATCAAAAAAACTAAAACAATGTGAGAATATAATATTGTAACAACCTAAAACAGATCTTTATATTTTATCACTGTATAATAATAATTAATATTATTGCTTGAGTTAAAATATGTTGTTTATAAATAAATTGATGTATGTGGGAAATAATTATTTTAAGTTTTTGGGTGTAATTTACATTCAACATAATTGAGAACTCATAATTTATTTTTCATAAATATTTTTTGTTTTTAAAGAAGTTTACACGATTTGTGAATAATATATAAAAATAAATAAATACTATATTAATTTAATAATTGTATCTTTTTCATTAACAGAAGGTCTTATACTTGATGAATTAAAAAAATGGCCTGGACCAATGAATGGCTTAACCTTTCATTGTTGGTTACGCTTGGATAATGTTAGTTTTCATCACTGTACTAGTACATTTGGTTTAGCTTCTTACAGACGCCAACTGTTACAGTAAGATATTAAAAATTATAGTTTTATAAATTAAATTTAGTATTTTTAAATATATGTCATAACTTCTTTTTAGCTTAGTAACCAATTCAAATACAGGATTAGAAATTTTCATTGGATCAGATTGGACCCTTGTTGTTGGAATGAATACAAAAAAAGAATTTTTTACAGTCACCGCTCGTGATTTTAGATTTGTAGAAAATCGTTGGTATTGTGTAGATGTTAGCTACAGCCCATCGAAGTAAGAATGTAATACTTGGAAATTGGCATTATTCACTTTATACATTTTCCTATGTTATTTTATTTAAGGAGACCTTTTGGGCATAATCAAGTTTCAATTTATATTGATGGTGTGCAAAATATTAGTGCTCCTGCCAAATTTATGCCATTAACTGATGTAATATACCTATTAACCTATTAATTTAAGAGTTATATTATATATTTGTTTGTTTATTTAATAATCAATTTTAATATAATTTATTTTCATTTGTAGCAATTTCAAAAATGTTCCATTGGTACTTTTCTTCCTCATGTGCTAAAATCTATTGATATCCAACCTCAAGTTGATCGAGGAATTTTACCATCATTTATTAGTCAAGTAATATTTTAAAATTAATTTATAATAATATACTGCAAAATTTGTTATGTTATGTAATACATATTATTGTGTAGGTACCAAATTATTTACTTATGAGAGGATCAAGTGCTATGGATCCATATGTTAAAGACTTTCCCCCTGGCATGCAAGATTCTTTGTATGGTTGTTCTATGTGCCTTAAAGGTCAACTAGGTCCAATTTGTTTGTTTCCTGAATATCTATCAGCTCAACAGATAAAATCTATATTTGACTTGGGTAATTAAGAACCTTAAAAAATTTGTATATTTTATAAATTTATTAATAATTGTTTTAGGTCCAAATTATTCTTCACTTAGTACAATGGACGATTCTACGTGTGATATATTAGGACTGTTTAATAGATCAATATTTTACTTTAGTCCTACTGCTGCTTCTAGTCGTGATACTGCTCTAGATTTAAGTCAAAAAAATAAAATCAATGCTCGTCTTACAGCAGCTGTTAACAAATGTTCACCCATACAAGTACTTCAAAAATATTATAATTTTTTTTTATTGGTAAAAATAACATTATGTTATCTAGGATGTAATAAATATGATTGGAGGTCTATGTGTTTTGTTTCCAATTTTGGAAAGTCAAGTTTTAAATGAAAATGAACATCTAGGTTTATTATCATTGGATCATACAAACACTGAAGTTTCCTTAGATTTAGATGATGTTTCATCTCTTCGTTCATACTCTCTTGGTATGCAATTAAATTATTTGGTTTTTTTTTTAAAAATATTTTTGTTTATAAAGTATAAATATTATTTATTTATCTGGGTATTTATTATATAATGTGATATTTAATTTTTAGATGAAAGACTTGAGCTACATCCAATAGGCTTATTGTTTATTTTAATAAAAAATCTAATGAAAGGAAATGTTGTTGGACAAGAACAGCTTTTAAGAAAAAATGGCATACCAATTTTAGGAGAATTACTTACAAAAGTAAATAATATTTGTTTAAATATTAAAATGTGTTTTTATATATTTTTAATTTGTTATAGGTACCTTCAGATAAGATTGATCTGCATATGTTAGAAGCAATGCAATTGTTTATGGAATCATTACAGGAAATTTCTAACATCCAACTATTAAGGCCATTTTATCAACATATTCTTTTTAATTTTTCTATTTGGTGTCGATGTTCTTTCAATGTGCAAATTGGTAATATTTGTTTGTATATTAACTAATTAATGTTTTTTTTTTTTTTTTGTAAGTATAAAGAACATTATTTTTTTTAGGTGTTGTCAAGATTATATATATGTTGATAAAAAATGATCGTAAATCATTTCGAAAACGATTTGGTGTTCAATATTTTTTAGACACTATCAGAACTTATTATACTACATGTGATGTATTATCAGTTAATCATATTACAATACTTAGAGCATCTTTATTGGATATTGTTCGATTTTATATTTTAAAAGATGTTAGTATATCAGATATAGATATTATTATACGATATCTCATAACATGTAGATCAGAAACAATGGTAACTATTAATTTTTATTTTTATTGAAATGTTACGTTAGTAACACTTTTAAAAATATTTCATATTTATTTTTTTTTAACTAAACATTTTGTTTAAATAAAAAATAATGTTGCATATCACAATACTATTAATTTTAGGTAATAGAACTTTTAGATGTATTGATAAAACAATTAGAAAATGAATCATGCAAAGATCAATTATTTTTATTGATGTATGAACCTCAAACTGCTGAAATTTTATACTGCATTTTAATTGAAAAATCTATTAGTATGTTAGCAAAACATAGAGTTTTAAAGGTATTTTTATTTATTTTTAATTATTTTCATTTTAATTCATTAAAGTAATAAGTTAGTTATTAGTTATAAATTATTTATATTTTTTTTATTTTTAGTTTTTGTCAATAATACTTAAAACAAAGTATGTATATGAAAGGCAGAAGTGTAATTTACGATTACAAAACTCTGGTTATGGGTTGTTTCCTGGTCTTATATCATTGCTACCAGATTTTCAGAATTTATCAATGGAAGTCACTTTAATGATGTTTGATCAGGTTTTATTAACAGGTATATTTTTAAATGTAATTGGTTGGTATTTAATACTATACATCAAGGGTTGGCAACCAGTGGCCCGCGAGCCACTTACGGCCTGTGAAGCAATTTTATGTGGCCCGCGATTAGAATTTATAATTAGTATAAAAATATGGAATTTCACGTTATGTATTTATGTTAGTTGATAAACTGTAAATAAAATAAAGTGTATGGCCCGTGAAAATTTTTTTTTTATTTTTTGGCCCCTGACACCAAAAAGGTGGCCGACCCCTGCTATACATGATTCAATTTTATGTATTTTTCTTAATTTTTAGATTTCATGTGTACATATCCAGCAATTTTATCAATTCTTCATCGTTTAGCCTATGAAGATATTGAAATAAAACTAGAAGTAGCTCGAAAGTTATTAGCAATGATTTACATGAATCCAAATGCAGCTAAAGCATTTGCTAAACAATCTGGTTGGCAAGATTGTGTAACCCGGCTTTTAGTACATCGATTAGCTGAAGGAAAAACATCACACAACAAAGATCTAATGAGCTTTGAAGAAAATGATGTTGAAAAAGTTTACAAGAAATTAACAAGATGGAGTTCTTATCCCAATATTAAAAAATCTAAACATTTATCTTTAAAAAAATGGAATTCTATGTTTGAATTTAAAGAAGAATTTTCTGATAACGCAATATGTGAAAGTTCTATATCAGCTGTAAAAAATTTTTCAGATGCTGCTAATTTTATTGAAAATGAAATAAAAGGTAGTTATAATTTATTTTAAATAAGTTATTTATTATTAAAGATGCTACAATATGGTAAATTATACTGATAATAATTTATAATTTGTAATAATTATTATGGTTACTTACTCAATTTCAAAGTCACTTAACATCTATTGTTAGCAGAGTGGTTACCTACATACTTTCCTCCCCTCATATTTTTATACTATAAAATATAAAATATTTTGTTTTAAGATTAAAATTATTAAATAATAATCATTTAAATTATTGATGTTATAAATTGTTTAATTTTTACATTTTAATTAATCTAAAAAAAAAAAAAAAAATATGATAATAATGCATTTAAATATTTAAATGGCTTTCATTTAGTGCATTTTTATTTTAAGTTGTTGAGTCAAAATGACTTGGACAAATAAGGCTAATAATCACGTAGTTAGAAAT
This sequence comes from Aphis craccivora, assembly GCA_009835225.1. Taxonomy (NCBI): domain Eukaryota; kingdom Metazoa; phylum Arthropoda; class Insecta; order Hemiptera; family Aphididae; genus Aphis; species Aphis craccivora. The sequence goes on from VUJU01002311.1 coordinate 10,240, forward strand.
TTCTAATGGGGGGAGGGGGGTGTTATTCAAAATTAATGGACAAATGTATACATACAAAATTGATTACTTTATGTATATTTAAACAGTCGATTGCGGACAATTTCAAAGTCGATCATGTTAGAATTTATTTTTAGGGCCCTATATGTTTCTTAATAACTATAGGTAATCAATAATAAAAAAAATTTTCTATAGAAGTCGATCCTCCAAGGTGAAGTATATTTTTAGTAGATTGCGACCAAAAAAAGATTGGCTACCCCTAATATACGCGTCTGAAACTAACCAAATAAAGTATCAATTTTTATTTGGCGTTGATATTACAAAATTGTAACTTGTAATGACAATGTATACACCCGGACAGTTAAAGCTTTGTAATATATATTTTTTTAGTCATATAAAAAATATGATATGATAAATTGAGTATTTCTTAAATCAGTTAACACTGAACATGCTGTATTAAATTCTATATTATTTATATTTATTTAGGTGTGGCTGGATCTGTATCAGCAGTTGTTGTAGACAATCTTCAGTATGCGTCAGAAAATCTAAGTTCTGCTGTGAATACAGTTGGTTTAGTTGTTAGTGACAATATTCAAATTGCAACTGATAATCTAGCACATGCCATGAACAGTGTTAGTGGTAATATTCACTCAGCTACTAGTAATTTATCATTTGCTGTTACATCAGCATACTCAATGTTTAAACAAAAAACCACTGAAATTCAAGTAAAATAATTTACATTGTTTTGTTTGAGTTATATAATAATTATAATTTATAATATATGTTGACTATTAAGGAAATTGGAGAAAGTGCTAAGGAACGAATAAAAAAGTATGCAATGTATTCACCCCATTCTGATAGAAATACCATTGATGAAGATAAAGCTCAATTAATGACAAAGCAATTATTAGTTGAGTTGGGTCTTGATATAGATTCCTACAGTATGAGTAATAGGTATGTCTTTAAAAATATATTATTTAGATATCTAATATATAAATATTTATTTGTAAATAATGAGCTTAGAAAAATTACAAGAGACAAATTAGGATTATAAATGATTATTATTTTGTTATTTGTTTACAAATTTATTAAATGAATTCAACGAAGTTAATATATAGGTATTTAAAATTTGTTTGGAATTTATAATTTATATATTTAATTAGAACTATTTATTTTCTATATAAAATAAAATATAATTTATCATAATTTTATACATTTTAAATTAATACTTACTTAAATGTATATATATATATATTATATATGTATACTTTGTCCAGTAAGAGACACTTTACGGTCTAACAAAAATTCGGCACTTTAAAATGTATGTTATAAAATATCTTATTTTGTGTAGTAGCTATCTATACATATATTATATTTATATATAAGTTAATATTTATTAAGTATATTATTTTTTAGATCTATATCTAGCAGTCTTGAAGATATATCATCAATAAAATCTTCTATTGCACCAGATAATCGTTCAATAAGTTCTGGAATTGTCATGTCTGATAATGCATCAACAGCTTGTGAAGATGTTGGAAGCAGTGATCAGAATGATTTCGATACTATCAAGTAACATTTTATATTCCTGATTTTAAGTTTAATAAAATCTAATAAATTTAGGTCGTTATTGTATATTAATCAGTTAACTTTATCTAAATTTTGTTTAGTATGTATAAAATATTAGATATGATAGAACTATTAATATCAATATATTTTTATCTTTAATTGTATAGACATAACGTTAATACAATTTTATTTTGTTTATTTTAAATTTAAACATTCATTTTTAACTATAGAATAAAAAACCACAATTGCTGAAGCTGAATAAAATACTTGAGTATGGTAAATTAAATACATATCTCAAACAGCATATTATTCTGTTAATTTTTAATTAAATTAATTTGTAATGATTAATGAAATATTAGTTTCTTATTATACTTTTTGTGTCACGTTTTAGATTATGTCATTTTACCATATGATCATATTATGGTGTAGTATAACCGTTTTCTTTTTTAAATATTGATTATAATTTTAAAACCATTTATATGGATCTATGAGTACTGATATAATACTAGTATCATATAATAAAATAAATGTACTTATATAACATAATAATATTTATAACATTAAATGTATAAATAAGAATAATTATTAAAAAAAAAATTATAAACTAAATATGAATTATATTTTATGTTTGATAGTCCTTGGCAAGAACTTTCTAGTAGTAAAACAGAGAATAAAGAAAACGATTTATGTTCATTGGTAGAAAATATTCTTTTTGTTGTCATGTGGCGAGGAGTTAATATTCATAGCAAAAATTGTTGGAAGGTACTTCATTTTAATGTAAGATTAATATTAAAATACTATTGTAATGGTTTTAAAATTTTTAGGAACGTGGTCAAGTTATGGCATGCATAAATATGCTAAGTTTAAACAATATGTTATATTGTTCTCATTTAGAACTGAAGTTACATATTTTAGAAAAAGCTGTTGAAGCTGTATTAAGTGATCTTCATGATTCTGGATCTACTGTTGATGATCATTCTAAGATGGAAAATATTGGTCAGTTGATAGGTTTGGTGTATGATTTAGTTGTATTGGATCCAAGTCCAAACTTTGACAAAAAGTGCTCAGTTAAATTACTTGATGGTTGTATAAAATTAATCGAACAATTAGCTATATTTGGAGATAATCAAGAACAATACAACAAAGATATTGCTATGAAGACATATGGTAAGAATTTCTTTGATAATATACCTATAACATTCAGTTATTTATTATTTTGAATTGAAAGTAATTGTACTTAGATTTATTTATTTTTCACCCAAATATTACAATATAATAACATGTTATTTGGATTGTGCTTTCTTTTTTATATTAAACTGCATTTTTTGATTAGTTTTATTATTTTTACTAACAGGACTTTTATTGAGCTGTTCATCAAGTCCAAATATGGAAATTTGTGCTATGGCAACAGTTAAATTGCATACTATATTGCAAACAAGTAATAAAAGTGTCATAGAAGTTGAATGCTACTTATTACGTTCAGCGAATAGTATTTTACAAAAAGCACTTAAAGGTAAGTTAAATATAAAGCTTAAAATTAAAAAATAGTTAATAAAGTTATAATTAACTTTTAATATTTTAGATGACAATATGGAACGTTATTCTTTTATCTTACCATTAGTAAAAACTCTTATTACTAAACTGTCTGAACCATTAAATATTTCTAACTCTGAACTCCCAAACTTGACCGAAGTCTTATACAGTGGAAATTTTTATGATAGATTTTTACCTTACTGTTCTACTGAAGAATGGACAGTTTTTATTGAAACTAAGGTAAGATTATACAATTTTTTTATTCATATTTTTTTTTTTTTTTTAATTATTTGGCTTATAAAATTAACTATATCATATTTAGTTAAATCAATTAAATCACTGATAATAATATAACTAGTAAGATTGGTTATTTACTGTGATATAATGTCGAGGAATTAATTTTTAATTTTATATTGCATATGGTATATATATATATATATATTATAATACATAGCCTAAGTACATTTGTTCATTTTTGAATTTTGTGGTGGTTGTGATGCACTATGTTGGAATATTTTTAGTACCAAAATGTTTATATTATGAAGAGTAGGTATGGTTTATCTTGTTTTTAAAATTGTTAATATTTGGTAATAATAATATATAATATAATGTTTTTGTATTTTATTTACTATAATATAATTGACATTAAATTATACACTTATATACTAAATACAGAGTAAAAAAACCACACATTTTTAAATTTAAATATAAAAAGTGTGTTTTTATCACTATCTCTCTTTTATATTACACTGGTGCTCTTTAATATTTATGGTGATTACACTATAATGTATGAATTTGTAAATTAATTTCATACTTAGATAAAAATAATAATTATAAAAAGTACATAGGTATATATTTATACATCTAAATCTTAATATTTAATTCATTGCTTTATAACTTAACTGACTCACCATTAAATATTGGCAAATAATAGGTTATTTTATAATATTCATACCGCAATATTTATTCGAGTAGTAAAACTTGAGTTTTGTAAAATTATATTGCATAGTTTACAATAGTTAAACATGTTAACATAAAAGTACATGATAACGTTTTGTAATTTTATCATTTTAGACTTTCAGTGATTTTCCATTGATTGTCTGAATAAGTATGAGCACTTGAATTTTGTTCAGAATTATATTCGTTATTTCTATGATTAATTGGAGAATTATCACTTAGTGATGCAAGGCTATCGTTAACTTGAGAAGGTGATTCTTCGTAGTTAAAACTAAAAGTCTTTGTAGGTGCCTGAAAACCTATATCTGGTTTCTGTGTATTTTTAGCTATGTATTTTAAGTATGCATTAAGTTTGTCGTTTACAACTACTTTTTTCGTCTTCAGTTTTTCATCTAAATTTGAAGACGACACGCTATCACTTTCTAAAGATTCTTTATGACGCCTTTGTAATATATTTGATGGTGGCGTTGTTTGTGTATCTGGACTTTGAGTGTTGTATTGTGAGCTGACTACATGAAATGAGTCTTCTGATGGCTGACTTGAATCTCTTTTATTAGTTGGTTCTCCGTATGAATTAATCGTTGTTAATTGAGAATTTTCTGGAAATGAAACTGAGTTTGATATACTGCTATAAGAGCCTTGAGTGTCTCCATTACCTTTAGGTGAACCATAAGTAATTGAAGGAATTGGTGCACTAAATTGAGTGCGGGAACTAAATAAATTTCCTATATTAAATGAATCTAAATTATTGCTATGAGAAGAAGAACCAAACGAACTAAATGATCCAGATGTCGGGGTTCCATATGACGATGATGGTATATTTGATGGCGCCCCATATGAAGATGAAGGTCCATTAGAAGGGGCTCCATATGCAGTTGATGGTACAGGAAGTGAAACAGAAGGAGTTATTGAAATTGAATGAGTAGAAGATGGTGCGTTATAACTATTTGTCGGTATTCCATACGATGTGGCTGGTGGTGATGGTGCTCCATAAGAAGACGACGGCTGTGACGGTGCACCATACGAAGAGGA
>VUJU01002311.1:15377-39053 GCA_009835225.1 Aphis craccivora
CGCCGTATGATGACGATGGTTGGGATGGGGCTCCGTATGATGACGATGGCTGTGATGGTGCGCCGTATGATGACGACGGCTGTGACGGTGCGCCATACGAAGAGGACGGTTGTGATGGGACGCCGTATGATGACGATGGTTGGGATGGGGCTCCGTATGATGACGATGGTTGTGATGGTGCGCCGTATGATGACGACGGCTGTGACGGTGCGCCAAACGATGAGGAGGATGGTTGTGGTGGAGCACCGTATGATGTTGACGGTCGTGATGGTGAACCGTATGATGATGACGGCTGTGACGGTGCGCCATACGAAGTGGATGGTTGTGGTGGAGCACCGTATGATGTTGACGGTCGTGACGGTGCACCGTATGATGATGACGGCTGTGACGGTGCGCCATACGAAGAAGATAGTTGTGGTGGAGCACCATATAATGTTGACGGTTGTGACGGTGCACCGTATGATGATGATAGCTGTGACGGTGTATTATAAGAAGAAGGTTGTGATGGAGCATCATATGTTAGAGAAGGAAAAGTTTTCAAAGAAGATGTTCCATATGAAGAGGATTGACTTTGTGAAGGTGCTCCATAAGAAGATGACGGTGGTGCTCCATATGAAGATGATGGTGGTGCTCCATATGAAGATGACGGTGGAGCTCCATATGAAGACGATGGTGGGGCTCCATATGACGATGATGGTGGTGCCCCATATGAAGTGGAAGGTTTAAATCCTCCTCCAGATGGTGGTCCATAAGATTGCATTGGTTTTAATGATGGGCCATATACTGGTTTAGGTCGTCCATAATTTGTCTTTGGTGGTGGTCCGTATACGGGTTTTGGAGGTCCATAATTTGGTTTTGGGGGTCCATAATTTGGTTTTGGAGGTCCATACTTTGGTTTTGGAGGACCGTATTTTGATTTTGGTGGAGGTCCATATTTAGGTTTTGGTGGTGGACCATAAACTGGTTTTGGCCAAGCATTAGATTTTGGTGGTCCATAAATAGGCCTGGGTCTTGATGGCTTTGGTGGTCCATACTTTGAAGGAGGTTCTCTTCGTATTCTAATAAGTGACTTATCTTCAGCTTCTACTATGTTATAGAAACTTATTAAAGTAGCCAGTAATAATATCTGTAACAAAAAAAAATATATATATATACTTATTAAATTGAAATCGAATGCAGTTAGAAAGTCGGTGGTTAAAAATACTATTATATCAAAAAAGTGAAGTGTTGCTGTAAGTAGTAATTTATGTAACGAAAAATAATAATAATGACTTAGATAATACTTATTCATGGAACAAGAATACAATATTCTTAAGTTATAAGTTAATACTCTGTTTTATAAAAATATTTATCTAATTATAATCCACAACACTATATTTTACTCATTTAATTTTAAAATTTTTAGTATATAATATAAAAATAATATTCTTGTTTATGAATTTTCATAATAAAAAAATGTATTTACCGACATTGGCAATTACCGAAATAACTATTTTATTTTGAAAGAAGTGTAGCTTATATAGGTATAGGTCATATAGGTAACATTTAAGAAAATTGTGGATAGGTAGTATCTAAAATATAAATAGCTCTAGCATGTGGTAGTGGTTACTACATTGATTTATTACTATAAACATTTAAAAATATGTACCTAGTCAAAGATAGGTTAAAATTATAGAATAGAATTGAAAAGTGAATATTTGAATAAAGATATAATATAAAGATTAAAGATAGTAATCTTGTATAAATGTTTTATGTAGGTGCCTTATTAAGTTAATAAAATGTAAAATGAGATAGATTTAAATATAATTCCAAAACTATTTATTTAGACTAAATAGCAATATAAAAATATATTATAGTCTATAGAGATTTAATATTGGTTATAAAATTATTCTGTAAATATTTAAAATATTTTTCATGTATAAAATATTATTAATTCACAGTTTTAAAAAGTTTCCGGTTGTATCATAAAATGATTTTATTGATTTATAATTTTGTTTTGCTGGTTTTTTTAAATTGTAAGTTTCAGATTTTCTCAATAGTATCTCTGTATGTAAAAAATAAAAATCTTGATTTACCTACCATAATGTAAAAACTGCGATTACCGTTTAAAAATCTGCGCTAGTGGCTTATTGTTTTTTATACATCAATATTTGAAAATCTTTATCAATGGTCTTTTTTTTTTTATTATTAATATTCAAGAATTATTTAATTATTAATGAATAATGGTGAATTGTTTAGATTTTATAACACTGATATTTTAAGTTTTGTTTTACTTGAAATTGAAAATCTTGGACATGGAGTTTTAATATCAGGTCATATATAAATTCCTATAAACATTAATGTATTTTTTAATTTTAATTTTATATTATTTAAACGCGTTTTAAAATATTATTTAATTCTTATAAACATCGTAATATTTTATTTTCATGTTTCATCATACTGCACCACTATTCACTTCTTTATTCGGTTTCCTCTTTTTAATATTTATTAAAATCTTACTATCGTTTTAATTATGAATCTTGTTAATGAATCCCCACCTTTAATTACCCATAAACTATTGATCAACTGAGTGTTTTATTATTATTTTATTAAAATTATCTTTTGGGCCTTGGCTGTACTGTAATAAAATAAAACAAAAATTATTTTACTTTATGCCTTATTTATATTATACAATTACTAAAAACAAACTAACTTCACTCACATTCGTTTTTTTATTTCAAATTATATTTAATTTGAATGTACAAAATCAAATTAAAATAATGATAATAATAATATTCTTCAATCCTATACGGAAGCGAAATAAGTGTTCAACACCGGGTCTCTGCATCCTGTTATATGTGTTTATTGAGATTTATAGTTTTTTATGAAGCTCATATATAATAATAATATAATACCTATATATGTTCAAGGAACATAAATATATATATATATTTTTTTTTTTGAAGAACGAGTTGAACGCCCAAATACATCTACTATATTATATAGGTACTTAATATAGTATTGTCATTTAATAGCGTCAACCTTTTAAGTGTTTGGCACTTGACAAATCGAAAATATTATATAGTAACGTAGTTCAGGTTACAGATTAAATTCATACATTTTCAATGTGTTTGACACATAATTTGTTTTACATGCTAGTATATTCTATAATAATTTTGTATAGGTAGTTTAAAGTTGCATAAAATCTTACTTTTTTCACTCGAGTAAGACTTCAGTTATCTGACTTTTTATTATTATTTGACATTGTGTACAAGACAAATTAATAGGATATACCTACCATTTATATGCAGTTCGCATACTCCTTAATAAGATAAAGTTTTGTACATTGAGAGGTGTTTAGATCTCGTTATGTGTTTGTTCTGTACAACGATTACTTACGGTACTTACTCAGTACATGAGATGAGACGTACCAAGTTTTACGAAAGAGATTCCAATAAGACGGACGATTCAATTATAATGTTTTTATGTAGTGGTGATAACAGGTAAAACGGAAATCCATTGTAATTGAAATAATACTTTTAAATCTGTATATTAATTTTCTATAATTTGTTAATCTCGTGTCCATATGAAAGTAGAATAATGAGATCGGGCCATCAGGGCATCGTTATGAATATTACAACACACAAATATAGGTAGATATACCGGATGTTCAGAACAACATTTCTGACCACTGGTTCTAGTTGATGTGTTGACCTTCATCTACTGGCACCAATTCTTCGACCTATGTTTATGACCCCTTGTTTTTTCGTTCTAATGTGATTATGAGTAACCCCATTGATGAGATAGAATTTAAATAATATTTAAATATAAAAACTATTAAAAATGATGTTTTAAAGATAATAATAATAATAATTAAAATTCCAGATGAATCGCATCGGTGTCATTTATAAAATATAAATTATTTAGTTTATTTGTTATATTGAAAATTTCAATGTTACGTATCTACACTAGTTAATAAATAAAAAACAAAATAAATTTAGTTATAAACGATGATACATTGACAATTAAGTGACTTGAAATCTATGATTGAAACTATAACTGTGATACAACTATAAACTGTACATTTGTGTTGTACGACGCGCAGACTTAAAAAATCGTTAATAAAATGAAATAGTTTGAGGATTTCTTGTATTTAAACGATAGTATAATTTTTTTGATTATCATATAATTAAAAATTTATAATTATATTCATAATACTTGTTGGTACTATTGTTTTCACTGTATTATGCTATTTCAAATTTCAATACGTGTACCGAGTTAAGTAAGACAGGTCATCTTTGAAAAGACAAATAAATTACATTTCAAATACTATACAAATGATATTAATTGACATATGTGAAAAATAGAATTATACTTTCACTGGAAATCATTGTTATTCATTTTTATAGAACAGTATTAAAATAACGTTGATGGACGACTACCTATTCTATTATATTCGGCCGAATAAAACATTTTGGAGTTATAACTTTTTAATACAGTAATCACTGATCGTGTATATAAGAAAGTTAAAATATAATAAGTAGTATAAAATGTGATTTAAATTATTGGATGTACTAATTACGTTATAAATATTTTATCTGGCTTCATTAGTATTGTCCACATGTATACATTTTAACTATATTATTATGTTATCGTACCTACTTATTCAATAACTTCAAGTTCTTATTCTGTTCAAAACATGTTAATTTCGTGAATTAGGTATCTACTAATTTACTTACTACTAAAATTAGACAAATATAAATACTAGGTTATGTTTTTATACATGTTATTAAATTACAATAACAAATCGCTAGAGTTAGTACAATTAATAGGCGAGTATACAATTTAAAAATAAGTTTTTTACTAGATTTTTAATTAAGGAACGTAAAATATTTTAAATGTTAATATAGTAAAATTTAAAGTTAAATAAATACCAAAATAATGTATATTTTTTAAATATCATTATAAAGCTTTAATAATAATTAAAATTGTATTTATTTCGTAAAAATATAAATAATTTAAACAGTTGTATTTTTTCATTGTACGAAAATAACTAGATTAAATTAATTTTTTATAGATGTATAAGCTATGCCTAAAAATTACTTAAATATGAAATTATTTATTTTTTCATGTAAATAGATTGCTTTGAAAAATTCAAATGGTGGTTAATAAATAGATTAAAGATTTTAATATATAGACGGTATTTTTAAGAAGTTATTTTTATACATTTCTTACATCCGTGACTTATATGGGATGTTTGTGAATTGAGAAATCGATTGATATCAAATACATATAATATATTATATAATCGTTTAACAGTTTTACGTTCTAGAGACTTTTGAATGATAACTTATTTTAATTTGTATTTTGTAAATTGTATTCTCTCTTAATAGGTAGGTATTTGAAAAAACGTTTAGGTAAATCTATTACCTATATTAAATAATATTGATATTTATTGTAAAAACTGTAAGTTATATATAATTCGGCATTGTATGAAACGATTTATTACAAATTTAAAATTCCTTATAGATAGACCTTATCTATTTATACACTTGTGACATGGTATAAAAATGTTAGAAACTATATAAGCCAAGCTTATAATTGATAAACTTCCCTGATTTACATTTGTTTCTTGAAAATTTAAACATAATATTAAAAATAATAACTAAACAATTATTTTAAGTGTTTTATAAATTTATAATATTACCTATATAACAATATTAATTAGAAAAAAAAAATTAGTGATAACTTTATGAGTATTGAAATATACAAAAAAAATGTAATAAAACATCAAATGGGGGTTGGAAAAATCTGTTTTTTTTTTTTTTTGGTTAGTGAATATAGCGATCAGAAGGCAAAGAATCCTTATATTATAAATATATAACCTTGATGAATTTTTTTAAAAGAATTGTATGTACCGTTATTGATTATTATTTACTTAATATTATTAATTATTATATGTTACCTGCTATATGTAAATAATATGTTTTAGTACAAGTAAATAGTACGATATGTAATTCATTGTAGAAATATGTCAAACGGGTTCTTTATTTACTAATGTATAGTATATTATATATATTATATGTGTATCTATTGCTGCTTATTAAGTAGTAATTACAAAAAAAATTAAACAGTTATTTTTTTGGTTATCAATATGTTAGCAAGTATACATTATAGATACAAATATTGATTTTGAAATATCTAACATTGGGTCTAAAATTCTAGGTAAATTAATAACAATAAATTAAATTGGTAATTTGATGTAAATCATATTTTAATTTATAACCAATTGAATTTTACAAATCTTTCATCTCCGGCACTATTTTTATAAATTAATTTTTTTGAATGTTAGTATTCACATACTACTAGATGTATATTATATGAGTATATGGTCTATATAAATATCATGATTAATTAGTTAGTATTTCAGTATAGATTATTTTTAAATCGCATGCCTTTAATATATTAATAATGTATTAGTAAATGATCACTAATGAAATCTTCACGAAAAACCGTGAAAGTATATAAGATATTAAATGCATACGTAAAATTAGGAAGGGGGAGGTGTCTTCTCTTTTGTCATCTAAGAAAAGTGAAAATTAATGTCTTACCTTCGTGTGATTTATGTGCTTTTATTTATATGGATTTTTAAAATTAATTTCTATTTTAACAGTTGCTTCTTAGTGTGGTTATTTACGTGTTTTACTTATTTGTCTTCCATTTTAGTTATATATTATAGTGACAAATGCTTCTTGTATAAATATTATTTATTTGATAAAAAATAAATTTTCTTAAGACAAATAATATACTATTTACAACAAAATAATTGCCAATTACTTATTCGACGTGTTATATTAATTTATATAATAATTAGGCACTACTAATTTATTCAATCTAAAATTAAATATTAAATTAATAGATGCCTAAGTATGAGAATACTAAAATGTTAAAAAATTACTTTTCTAATAATCTTTATATTTATTACATTTATTAAATTTATTACATTATTGTACTGAACAGACTAAACTAAATGAATAAACGAGAGAGAATTTTCAGAAAAACCATAACTTATACAATGAAAAATCTATTAAAAAAAAAAAAAAATTATGCAAGTATCTATTTTTAATAAGTTATTAATTAGCATTAAAATTATTAAAACTAAAAATCAAATTAAGAAAAACTATCTATAAATTATGATATATTTGTTATATTTGCCAATATTTTAACACTTAAATTTAAGGGCATAAATATTGTATGAAAATAAACAATTTGTTTGACCAATATTTTTTGTATTATACCTACCAAAAATTAAAACTATTTAATTGAAGAACAATATTTACATTGTTTGTATCTTATTTTTATTATGTAGTCATTCAAATAATAATTAAAATTGTTTGTATAAGACAAATTATATTAACACAGATTCTTATAAAATAAGGGATAGAATGGGGTATGTTGAATTTGAGTAGGTATCTAGCTTTCAGACTCCTTTCAAATCGTGCCTATAGGTAAAAATTATCAATTACCAATATTATTTGAATAATTTTTAACAAAAGAAAATTAATAAATAAATATATAATCTTTACTTTCAAAAGTGGTAGTGATTGATAATGGATTCGCAGGCATTTTATGAATGTGCTTTTGTTTTAGGCATTTATTATTTAATCATTTTTTTTTTTTATCAATGTATACAAACATATTAACCAATTGCTGGTTCTATTTATTTTCCTTGAAAGTTTGTTTGATGACCCCAGTATTTTTTTCTTTATTAATATAATATATATATAAAGTATGCAAAATATATACCAAGAACATAGGTTAATCCTGTACCTATTCATTTTTAGTTTGAATTTAAATTATGTTGAAGGATTTATTAAAAGTTAGTTACATTTTAAAAGTATATTTAACATTTATAAACATTTTGAAAATTTAATTTAAGATTATTATGACGTAGTAAATATAAATAATCAAATGAAAAGTATTTGTTGTTTAACACTGAATAATGTTCAGAAAATTGTCAGTTAGTTAAGTCTTCATTGTGTTTAAAAGTGCAAAGTAGATGTTAACGCAATATATTAATATTAATATTTTGGAAGATTATTTTATTTTAACAGTGCAAAGACTAACGGAATGTATCTAAAAGTATCACATTTTTTAGAAAATTAGGTAAATATAAGGGAAATATTAAATGTTAAAATTACATGTACCTTCAAATGTCTAATAAAAAAGTGTGCAAAAAGTACACTTTTAAAAACATTTAAAGTTATTAAAATTTTTGGTTTTTCTTTTTACATTATTACAAATAAAATGCTTTCGAATTTATCGCTATAGGTACAATTAAATTTTAATGGAGATAAGCTCATAAAAACGTTAACTTTTTACATATTTTAAAATTTTACAGTATTTTTAAATTTAACGTAGGCAAGTATAGTAATATTAGTGTAGATGTATAGTGCGAGTGATACTTTAACTACATTTGTATGGATAACTTTTCTCTAAATTTAACTATTATATCATTATTAATGCCGTATCACAACAGTTCTTTTGATAAACACAAATATTCAAATATTATTTAGAATGGAGATAAGTATTATCCACCAATTATTTCTTGTGTACATTATATAGGTATATATTAAGTGATTTGATGTTAATACTAGTCAAAACTTATTATTTTAAAATCCTGTGTGGTTTATATCGATGAACGGTTCGTTAGTTCTGTATTCGTTTTAGTTGGTTATCAAATTACTTACTGTTTGAGCAATCCGTTTAGCCATCATGTTAGAGTAATCTGATCGAACTAATTAAAAAAAATAACCATATAGACTTCACCAAATGTCGAACAATTTCAATTCACAAATAACAAAGTAAAAAAAAAAAAACACTATAATAATTTTAGCTGATAATGTAGAGTATAACCGACAACGATGGCGATCTTTACCGTAAGTACACGGTTGCTAACACTTGGCGCGCACTATAGTCGCGGATTGTCGATGTAGCGGCGTCCTGGAGCTCACTGTTGGTTTGTTGAGTTGTCTCCGCGGACGTCTTCTTCTCTCGCCAACGTTCTGCAGCGTAGCACCCGGAACTTACTTTCCCACTTACACTCCGTGAAAAATACCACGATAGCCGTAATCCCATAAACCCACTGAACATTTTTTTTTTTTTGTATATCTTTCTTTCTCTCTTACTCCCTCTTTCCCACTCTCTTTCTCTTACTCTACCTCGCTTGTAATTGATATGTAGCTGACCGTGAATAATATAATAATACGCGCGCGCGAGGTCGTTTTGAGTTCCTTAGTCCATTACTGTCCATGGTAGTACGAAACTTTCATCGCGTCAAAAGAAAGCCACGAGGTGCGTTAATTAAGATTGTTTTGCATGATGGTGACTAACGTCTGTTATAGACCAGTTTCTGACGCAAAAATCATCAAAACAAAATTAAATAAATTCCAAAATACGTGTTTTTGCTAATAATAATTATTAGCCTTGTAAAGTATTCGAGTAATAGTAGTTTAATACTTTTTAGACTGAGTAAAATGATGATTGTATTGGTTTTAAAATGACGCGTATTTTTATTTTTTTAATCTATCATCACTCATCGTCGTTTGTAGCTAGAACAATATTTAAATGAGGTATTAATACAAATTGTAATTTTCTATAAATGTTGATAAAAAATATATATATATATCCGTTATTTAGCTTAAAAAAGTAATACAAAGTTCCTTTTTCTCAGAAGTTTTTTTTAATAGAATTAAAAAAAAAGTAAGTTTAAAAACAACCTTCGGGTTTTAAAGATTTAATCAGTATATTTCCACTCTACTAATTATGATAGCGCAACCCTTTGTACCTCGCAATTCAAATTATTAACGGTATTATTAAATATTTCTACAACAAAAAGTTAATTTACATTCGTATTTAATAACTTAAAGACTATTTTGTAACATAATGCATTAATATGTTTAAAATTTGTTTTGATAAATGAATGACAAATTTGTATATATCGAAATATTTTATGAGGTGTTTGGTTTTGGTATCCATTTGTATTAGTATTCATCTTTCAACATAACTAAATATTTCTATAACAAATTGTATTACACAAATAAACACAATATAAGCTATACTTGTATTGAACATGATAGGAATAGTTTTTAAATATTAATAATATTAATTGTATTAATGTGATACAAACATTATCATAAAAATATATATACTTGTTAGTTTCTATGATATTTATCACGTGTTCCTTTAAGCTTGTTTCAAAATAACTTGAACATAATTAATAACGTATTAATAAAAAATAATAATTTTGACTTTATAATACACCGTTAAAAAGGAATAACGATTTAAAAATTTCCAAACAGTGTTCAGTATTCTAAGCTTGTAACTGTATCTTTTTGTCGTAAAATATTTACACTGAAGTTGTAAAAAATAAAATTGCACTTATGCTTCCTAAAAAATTGCTTAGATAATATTTTGAAATAATAACTCTATAAAATTTACTATCTGTATAGTTAAATCAACATTTTTTTTTACCCATTTAATAATAAACATATTTTGTTGATATTACAACGCTCTCTTCTGTGTTCAATATGAATGTAATATTTTCGTATATTTTTTCAATAAGAATATTGTTCCAAATACCATTGTCCAATCGTTTTTCCATACGAATAATATTCTTCTTTAAGAATGATATTCGTTTCGTTTATTTCAATCCCATTGTTCCGATGTAACATGTAATTCTAGCGAAAGTATTCCAATGTGTACGGTATGATATACCTTCGTACAAACATTATTATGTATGTGTGTAATACAGCAAACAGGCAAAGTCATCTTTGACGAATTTTCTATAGACAAAAAAAAAAAATAATATCTTGACGTTAAACATAATTACATTTACCGTGGTCGAAATATTATGCAAAGTATGGCATTTTACTATACAATTGACTATGGTCGGGATTAATACTCATTTGTGTGGGGAAGTTGGCAGTTGTAGCGGGTAGCAGATTTACGTAATAATAAAGTATAATAATATGATATTGAAATGTGTGATGATTATTCCTTTCACTGGAAAAATACACCATTAGCAGTGGCGACGGCGAATAATCATTACAATAATATAACGAAGTGTTTCTCACGGTGTCTGGCCGTCATTATCGATGAAGGGGTCACAAGAGGTTTCGGAAAGTGAAATCATTGTTTTTTGGATGGCACGACCTAAGTCCATTTTTTTCGGGTGTAGCAAGTGGACATAAATGAATAGAAAGCTACACGCTATGTTTAACTTGGGCCGGAGTCATGAAGAAACTTGGTAGATGCCTTACTTATAATAAATACTAATCTCACTATCATAGGTTTTCTTTTTTCTTTTTATAATATTTTCATTTTTCTTAATAAACGCGATTCATAATGTCTACTTATATAATTCTAATTAGCCGCTAATTGTCATCAAGTAGTTTATGACTCCCAATTAAAAATAATTAATTTAACTAGGTTGAGCTGTTCTTGAAGAACTTAATATGTGTGTAAATACATATAAATATAGTAGATTTACAGTTTCACCAGTCCCGAATTAGCATTGTCTTGTTCCATTCACTGACACCCTCATTCTATGATATACAGAGAAATTCGCTGTTCGTCATAACACTGACACATTAAATAATTGCATGTTTACCTTTGACCCCTGAAAGATGTGATTTAAATTCTAATCACAATGGGTAATATTCATAGAACGTTGTCTTGTCACACCTTTAAAATGGAAAGTACGACAGTCGCCGGATTATGATTGATGTGGTCTTTATGACGAACCGGTATTTTATTTTTGCGCAGGTATCGGACCTTTGCAACGACTATCGAAGATCTATGAATGCCGAGATTACCGAGTCTATGAATACGTTTTGGGCCGAGTGCTATGAATCGTACAAGAACGCACTGGACACCAGGAATAGACTGGTAGCCGAAAGTCGAAAATCGTTTCAGGTACCTAATAAAACTACGTCATTTAATATGTATGTGAAGTAGGTAGATTTACACCTTTTTATTTTAATTCAATTATTATATACAAGTGGGCTTGATTCATTATTTAGAGACTATTGTAATTTTATTACATAATGTCTTTTAGTAATATACTTGAGATTTCTATACGTAATTTTGCTTGGCGAATAGATTTAGTGACTCGTGGTTTCTGCTTAACTTTTAGAAGTACTTATTACATACTATAAAATTATTATCGTGGCTCACTTTCTATTTTTGAGTATTAATCTAATTAGCAACATATTAGATGTATGAATATTTTTCTGTTCAATTATTAATAAGGATATAATTTAGCTTATCAATTAAACGGTGTTCATTTATTTTGACACGGCCATTAAACGCACTTTCATTCACTCTTATCAGAAATACTGAAATTATTTTTAATCATTATGTTATTTTTTTAGGCGTTAATATTAGAACCTTTTAAGATTAAAAAAGAAGAAGAAGAATCAAGAATATATTTAATGGAAAATCAGAAAAAGGCTCAACGATTATTGGTTCGTGCTAAATGGAGACAGATTAAAGGATACCTGTGTGGAGAAAGAGGACCATGGAAGTCAAGGTTAGTATTTTTTCTTTACTAGAAAATTAAAATGTATTTATTTGACATTTAATTTATATCATTTATATTTAGTCGATATAATTTTAATAATGACATTAATATAAATATATAATATATATTATATATTTATATGTTGGTATATCATTATAAGCGTGAACTATAGTTGTATATTTAAAAAAAACAATATCATTGTTTTTGAAAGTTACTTACGTAGTTGGTACTAAGTTGCTTAAAATTTTGACTATATTTTAATTAAGTGTTAAAAATGTAAAGTAATTAATTACACAATGTATTGTACAAAAACAAATAGTTACTACTTTATATTAATAGCTAAAATAATAGATTATGTGTTATACGGTAAGTAAATGTCTTAATGATTTGATCAGATAATTATTTAAATTCTAAGTTCGTGTGATAAATATCGTGATTATCTATTGTTCTATTGTATGATATGATAATAGTTTATTAATAATTGTTTTATTGAGAATCGAGTTTTGTTATTTGGAAATTAATATACAAGTGATAAAAGTGTTGTATATCGTATATGTATCTGCTGAAATAATAAATTCAGTGTAATATTTTGGGAATGTCTAAAGTTTTATAATATGGCAAGTACTGAACTACTTATATGTTTATAACAAATATTACTTTCGTATGTGATACATATATTGTTTTCATATTCAATCTAATACGCTTCCGGCGATTAATAATTTTTAATAAACAAATTCTTTCAGTCTTGAGAAATGTAACTGTACAAGACACCTACTGGTAGTATTCGAATACTTCTGCTCGTATTATAGTATGTGTATCGATCGCTAATCTAGTATTTAAACATTTTTCTACTTAAGTAATATTAAGTATCAACTATCTGAATAAGTTTTATATTTATTTAAAAGTACAGTAAATCGTATTTATTATTGGTTTAATAATTATATTATATTTGATAAACTTTTTAATGTTATAATGTTAAATATTATTATTAGTGGGTTTTAATAGAAATTTAATAAAACACAACAATTAAATGACTATGATAAAATATGTGCCTTGTGAGAGGTTTTATAGTTTTACTAGGTAACTTAATAAAATGTGATGAATTTTTATCTTTAGAATAAATTGAGTTTAAAACAAATTGCCTTTATATTTAATTTTTGCTGATATTCAATAAATGTCAATTACACGATTACAATTTAATTGTATAGAGTACTTATTGACTAATGTGTATAAGTTGTAACCGAATGTATTAGTTACCAGTGTTTTTTTGAGTGAATCACATAATTCATCTTACTTTTTTTAAATTAAACATTGATAAAGCTGTAAAAACATTCAAATTTTAACAATTATAAACAAAAATATTTATAAATATATAAATTAACTTTATTTGGGTTTTTGTTTTGTTTTACAGTTTGTCATTTAAATAAATAAATAAATATATATATATTATGAATAATATAACATAATTTTTTTTATTCTATTTTATAAATTAAATTGGAAGTTTTAGCAAAATATACATTTGTATTAAACGTTTATCAATAACCAGTTTTGGTTTTGGTTTCGGGCACAGCTAGTGTATTCTTCAATGGTTTTGAGCCCGTGGGTGCATACCTGACGGGTTCAACTTCAATGGTGTCTACTTTGATAGTTTCTACATCGTCTGTCGATACCGATGGTACGAACACTGCTTGTTGTGCGTCAGATTTTTGTACGTATGCATTGAATCCGTTTGTTGGGTCAGCTGTGTAGTCTACTGTTCTCCTAGTACCATCAGGTTCGATCAAACTGTATTGGCCTTTGACGATGTCTCCTTGACGGGTTTCTTGTTGGCTCTTAGAGTCGCCGGTTATCTGATCCTGTACCTGGTATGCAAATGTGTATGATGGATCGGGCTGAAATTGAGCTGGTACAACTTGTACAACTTTGGTGACCGGTACAGAAGGTGCGACAAGTTTAGCGGGTGCTACGGCAACAGGAACGGTTTTGGCTGGTGTAACGATTTTGGCTGGGGCAGTCGCCACGACTTTAGCTGCTGGTGCTGCGTATGCTGTGTATGCCACCAACGGCGCTGATTGGTAGAATGGTTGTAGATAAGCCCAAGGGACAGGTCCGTGTGACGTGAATGAAGATGCTACGTAGGTCGCGGGTACATCGGTTATGACAACTTCGGCAGCTGAAACCATAGCGACTACTAAGGGCAGAATGATGAATACCTGAAACATTTTTTTTGAATTTTATTATTTTTTCAATCAGTCTGAGCGAACTTTTTTTTGAACGTGAAATAATAATAAATCGATTTACTCGTTTGTTAGCTAAATATACTTACCTTCATTTTGAAGAAGTTGTTGAGTCTGTGAATCGAATACTTCTTGTACTGGTAATAGTAGTACTGTTTGGAGTGATTGACTGTGATGTGATTCAATCTTTATCGACTCCCATTTATATATTGTTTAAAAGGCCCTCGTGCCCCACCATTTTTAAGGACATCTCGTACGTGTAGACAAATATAATTCATATCGATGAACATGATAATATTCAATTCTGGCGCCGTGATTAGAATTAAATTATATTCATGTCTCAAATGACCATGATGCATCTTCATAGTTTGGATTTTGCAATGAAATAGATCATTAAGTGAATTTTGTTTTCGAGCCAAATGTACAAATAGAAATTGACCCTTTTATGTACTTGGCCAATATAATATATATATTATGTTGTCATGGAATTATTTGTCTTATTTAAATTATTATATTATTTCTATACCTAGTGTATAAATAAAAAAGTAAAAACTAATAATTATGAAGTATAAAATATAAAAATATTACCAAATTTAAAGATGTTTTAAAATAAATATTTGATTAATCACGAATTTTTATCAATATATTTTCATAATAATTATATTGGCAAGCTTAAATTCATTGTTTATCGTGGAGTAATTTCTGAATATTAGAACGCGTACGTGAAAGATGGTCGGACACGCATTTACCGAGGACGTTTTTATGGCGTATAATGCATACATGATATGAGTCTAGGCCGCGGATTAATATATTTACATTTTTTCAAATGGGAAGTTAAAAAATATTAAATAATATTTTGTAGGATCCTTGTGCATAAGAATATTCTCTATAAGACTATATCATTGAAAATAATAGAAACATATACAACTTTGAATACCAATTTATGGTAGGTATTTAAAAAATACAAAACAATAATAATAATAATATGATCTTGAACAAAAAAATATTAACATTGAACATATAAATACACATAAGTAAATTCATAATAATTAGTATTTTTTCACTTCCCTCCCCAACCCAACTACCAAAAATATTGTTCGTATTTACTTATTTTATATTTTATTATCAGTTATTTTATGAAATTAAGAATTTGCTTAAAAAAAAGTTAAAAGTAAATAAATAAATGCAAATAAAAACCTTAGTTAATATTGTTTCTTGTAATATACAATATAAGGAATCCATATTTTTTACATTAATAGTATTTATAATAAACAATAAATATTACAAATTTTTTTTTAAAAAAGAAATTTATAATTATAATTAAGGCAAGTTAAAATTGACTGTGTAATATAATTTTCTAATACTAATTTCACTCTGATTATATTTCATTTGGTTTTTTTGTCATAATTTTTTTAATTTTAGTCTTTAAAAACTTAATTTATGATTATTGACTTACCGTTTTTAATTTTCAAAAGTTTAAAGTATAAAAACCATTCGGAATTTGACCAAATTATTCTGTATATCTATTAGCTTAGAATTTACAAAGATTGACAAAAACTCGAAATTTACTGTTATGCGGTTTTACTGGTATTTTTAATTTTATCGTGACATATAATATAATTGTACATTACCTATACCTATACTTTAAATATTTTGAACATAATTAAAATTTCTAAAATTTGTTTTATTTAAAAAAGTTTTATATTAAATTACTGTACATAGTTAAATCGATAATTTTTTTAGAAAATTAATTTTTAAGTTTTTAGTTTTGTTTAAAAAAATAAAATGGAATAATCACATATTTTGATAGTCATAAATTCTTAGTTCTACAAACATATGTTTTTATTTATTTAAAAGAAATTAAAATTCTAAAAATATAAATTATTTGCATTTAGAATTATCAAAAGCATTAGTATTGTGTTTAAAAATAATTTTGAAAGGTATATGTAATTGTCAACAAATTTATATTTGTTGAAATAAAACTTAAAATTTTACTTTTTACGTTATAAAAAGCTATACAATCTATATTTTACAAAAAATATTTATGACGCATATTTTTGCAAGACACAAAACCATGCATTTTTAAATATTACTTGTCTCATAAAATGAGAATATTATAAGAACTATATAAAATGATTATTCTTAAAAATCTTTTAAATAATAATTTAATAGGTTGTCAGGATTTGCTTAAAAATTGTTTGTGATCCACCAGTTTATGGTACTAGTATTTACTCTTTATCCTTAACTGCTATATAATATATATTATTATGATTTTTAAATTTTAATATTTGTTAATGAGGTATCTAACATTTAATATTTTGTTTTATTATAATATGTCAATAATTTATTTTAAATTTAATAAAATATATATGTCAATTACACTAAGATTACACATGGGTTAAATGCAGTTCTATTTTGATTGATTTTATGACTTCATTTCATTGTATTTAGTTTGAATGAAGTCAAACTAATTATTAAATATATATATATATATATTAAGTGAAATTGTTTTAAATATTTATTATGTACTATACAGTATACATATTAAATTTTTATAAAATTCAAAATGTGACACCTGGAAATTTCAGAAATGTGTATCATATATTTTTCCCTTAACAATTGTTAGCTGTTATTAAATTAAAACATAATGATTAATTAATGGAACAACAAGAATAGTATAAAATTATAATGCAGACTATAGTAGTAGGTATTACAATGTGTGTATTTTTATTTACATTTCATTACGATACAATATACATTATACATTTATTAAAAATGTATTTCTACTTATTCATTGAATCAAAAATATAATCACGTAGTACCTACTAATAGTTTATTTTCAGCGTTAAATATATTGCTATACTTCTATTACTTTGTAGTTTAAATTGATTGTTATTCATTATGTATTTCATATTTTTCAAATATAAAATCTAAGTACTCGTAGACTTTAGTTTTTGTTTTTCTATTATATAATTGGGAATTTTAATTAATAAATTAAATTATTAAATAATTATAATATTTCAATTTCTCTTTCACTGTCATATAATTTCTACGTACTTATAATTATTTTATCTAAATTAATCTTTGTTAATCATTTGATCTAATCATATAATAATATATTTTTCATATTTGGGTGGCTTAATTATAATTTTAACGATTTATTACCATTTTTTTAAAAAATATTTATGACTAGACTAGCTAAATGTATTTATTTATAATTAATTTCCTCTATGTTAGCGATTTAGGAATTATTCTAGAAATATTTAATTCATAAAATAAAAAGGAAGAAAGTATCTAATAGGTAGGTATATATTTTATGGTATACTGAGTTACGTTAAATGTCTAAGATATCTAACCTAACTGGAGTCATAATAATATGGTACCGTGTTTATTACAAGCAATAATCATGAAAATTATACTATAGAGTTATTGTAGTCAATATCCATAATCTATAATAGTATACATTAACTTAATATTAAAGTTTTCACTAATACAGAGTAATTAATGTATAATATATGATACCATTAATTTATATTTTTATTGAATTACAAAAATGCATAATAATATATTTAAATATAAAATAAATGTAACTAATACTCGATTATAAAATAGTACACTTAAAAAATGTTACACATATATTATTATTGATTATGCTATGCAGTAGTCGATATAATGATATTATGCAGTATTTTCGATGATATTTATTTTGAAATAGCTACCACTATGTTTTTTATTATATTAATAACACTAATAAAAAAATTATAATATTAACTCATTCATTATAGTTAATTATACTAAAATGATATTTAATTCGCTTATATGAAGAATTTCCACCACCGTATTTTATTTAGCTGACAGTTTCACTGCTGTACAGGATTTATTGTAGTCAATTTTTCACGAGTATTAGGTGCCTTATTGATTGGTGTTTCTGCATTTTTTACTTTCTTGTAATATTTTTTCAATTCGGTTTCTGTTGCATTTAACTCTGTCTTAACAAATATCGGTTTAAATGATCTAGAAATATTTTCTGATTTGTTATCCCGCGGTTTAGATTTATCTGTTTTTCGTTCGTTGTTTGCCTCTTGTAATTTGGCACTAGGGTCTATCGTGATGTGCTTTAACATTGTATCCGTTTCATGTGGTCTGGATGTATTATAATTGCTCGACGGTCCATCATCGTCAACAATCCTCGGTACGTCATGTCGGTCATTCGAATCGCCAACATGACCGCGGATTATTTTATAGCCGTAACTGTACCCTTGCGATGCCGGTTGACCACTGACACGCGTTTCTGAGTAAACTGTAGCAGTTCCAACAGATGGATCATTATTATGATCGTACGCTGGTCGATTTTCGATTTCCCCATAGTTTGAATATAACATTGTTTCCGTGTTAGGTTGTACACGTTTGTCTCTAGTCAGTAAATATTGTGTCGATTCATATATCGGTGAACGTCGGTTTTCACTCTTGGGTACAAAGTATTGTATTGGCGCTTGGACTGCGTGATTTATTAAAGGAATTTTTCCCGTGTTTATCACAAGCGGTATTACTTGGTACTGCTGTTCCGCGGGTACTGGATAATGAAGTGATTCGTACGAGATTCTGGATGAGGCTGGTAATATAATGATGGGGTTTAAGGATTCGGTACTACGGTTGGGTGCCACTTGACAAGAATGTTTCGCGAGTGTAGAGAATAAAGAAAAGATAAAAAAAATCCAAATCTGTTAAAAGACAAAAACAAATAATTTAAATTAAAAACTTTTGTTTACTTAAAAAAAAATATTATTTAATTATTTTCTACTATATGGATAATTCTATTATTCTAATGTTAAAATATATTCCGCTTATAATAATAGCCTTGTTAATTTATTATTAAATAATAACGTCGGAATTGAGCGTATTTAATTAAAATTGAATGCACATATTATATTTGACATACAACAAGAGTAGGCGTATGAGAATAAATGTATAATATATTTTTACTGACGATTTATTTATAACGTCCTTGAAAACAATTTAAGTGAAGTGTCGTTTGTGGTTGATTTAACAAAATGAAATTGATAAAAAATTATCAATTGGAAACGGCCAAACTTGTGATTAATGGTAATCAGATTGTATTGAAATATCTTGCTTGATGTATTATTATTTTTATTTATTTGTTTGCACAATACTGGTGTATAAAAACAGACGTGAAATCGAGTAATTGCATATTTCGCCACTGTTTTCTTAGGAATTTAATACGTAGTTTAATCAAAAACAAGTCTCTAAGTCCGCGTGTCTAGAATTTATAAGTTATTCGGACTATGTCTGTTGTCAATTAATAATAAGTCAGCGTACTTGTGTTGACCTAAGGTATATTTTATGTTATACATCTATATACTGTATATATTAAATATACAAATTTTATATGTATGTATATATATTTATAGGTACATAATGTTATGTTGTTGTATTTTTGTACTATATGTACTGTAGTCGTTGATTTTAATTTTTAAAGTTGAGTTTAATATAAGTATATTCGCTATCAGTTTTAAATAATAAAAGTGATACTAGCGATATATAAAAGTATGGGCGTCCCTATAGGGGGGGGGGCAAGATGGGTAACATCCCCCCCTGGAATAATGTTATTTTCACAGCAATTGGTAAAATTCCCAATAAGAAATAAGTTTCTAAAAATAGGTATACCTATGTATTCAGATTAAAAAAAATTGCCCCCCCCCCTAGAAAAATTTCTGGGGACGCCAGTGTATATAAGTCCTTATTTTTATAAAACTAATTAAATATTGTATAAGTATTAATTAATATGTTAATTTTATTCAAATTTATTTAATATACAATATTATAATAGTTTATTTCATATTATTTTTTTATTTATAAGTCTACAGCTGTAAATATAAAGTAATTTCGACGAATTGTGTATCTAAATGTTTAACCAAGTAACTAGATGGTAATATATTACTGTAGATTACAGGCCTTTATTAGACAATAACACCGATACAATAATCTACTTGCTATTTCAATCTAAAATATGTTTTGAACAATCAAATATTATAAATTATTTACTTTCAAAAAAATTATAAAATAGGTAGTTAACTTATAGCTATTTTTAAGTTTAACAATACCTTACGACTTATCTTACGTTGTAAGTTTAATTTAATTATTATCTTCTAAATTTTACTTAAAATTATTGTTGAAAAATAAAAACCATTTTTTTTTTTTTTGTTAAATTTAGAAGGAACTATGAAAATTCAGAATATTGATATTTAATTTTTTGCCTATACTTTGTTCTTAAATTCCATGTTTAAAGGTTTAATATGATATATAAATAATATAATATGTTTAATATGATAAATAAAAATTGTAATAAAAAATTATATACATATAATTTAAAAAAAAATGAATTAAACATTATAATTTACTGATACATGTATAGTGAATGGGCATTATTAATTTCAATTTTAATAATTTTAAGTTTGTCGTAATTTCTTTATTTTATAAATTAGTTGTTGGTATTATTTTATCATTGCATTAAACGTGTTGAATTTTCTATAATCTTCTACTATCTTTGATTTTTTTTTTTCATACATTTAGTAACATAGTTTGATTGATGTTAAGTAGAGGAAGTAACGGGTGTGTAGTTTTTCCTTTTTTGAATGAAGCTTTATGGGGAAAAAAGTAAATATTTATATATAAAAAAAAAAACAACTCTTGCTTCTAGAACCATATTTAGTGTTCAAGAATTTGTGCGATACCATTACTATATTATACCTTTTACCTATATAATTTTTATACTATTGTAAGTCAGATCATAAGATTTTTACATTTTTATAACACTTAAAACCTTTTATTTTATTTTCAAAAACTATTTTTTGCATAACAATGTATAACACAATTTTTTTCATGGAATTAGTCGTATTATTCTTATATTATAATTTATGATAAAAGTATACCTTTGTCTCGACACGTCCTCATTCGAATATATTTTAGTATAATTACATAATTACAGCTACTTAATAAAATTAAAGAAACAATATAATATTAAGCTTGAGAGAAATGTGTATTCAATTACACGATTAAATACAATTATTATTCAGGACATTCAGTATGTAGTATAGTAATAGTTTATACTATTCTCGCGTACATTTTCATTATGTTTTAATATATAATAATTGAACCTATATTTTTTTTTTGCGTATTTTTGAGCTAATAATATTTAGAAAAATGTCGGCGAAATCACAAATATTCGAATAAATTTAGTTGACTCATTTCATTAAAGTGATAAGTATTATTATCATCTACTTCTAAAATAATAAAATATGATTTTAACTTAAACTTACCCAAGATTCCATCATGATCCAAGTATTCTTAAAATTTTTGCTACTGAATCATTTTTTTGCATCAACGGAAATAAAATACTTTTTATGTGTGTATCTGCATGTATGTAAGTATCGATATATGTGTGTATGTTTGAGTTTAATGGTTTATTTAATGTGTATTTTATACCGGAGTTCGATACTCATATATTCGAGAAATGTTGAGAGCCAAATTATATATTTCCTATATAGTGTTATATGGTTCAGAAGGGGTTTCCGTATCAAATTAGCAGAACGGTTCAAATTATATTTTATAAAAATTTTACCGTTAACCTATAATTTATAAACATTTGGTAGAAATAGTATTGATAAAACGAATTTCATAAAAGAATAGGTATATATTTTTTTGTTTTTTTAATCTTAATGTGAGAAAAATTAAATTAACTAAAATCATTCTTCGAAAAATGAAAATGATTAAACGAATAATAATAGAGACATCTGTCTTTGGCTTATTTATATTTAATACATGCAACTTTATATTAATTAATCTGCTGATATAGGTAGTACATATATTAATTAGTAAAATATTTTTTTTATTTAATTAATGTAATAATGTGCATTTAAAATTAGTATATTGGAGAATATTAGTTTTATATATCATATTAATTATTGTATATTATATTATATTGTTTTTAATTTATTTTCAAAACCAATGTTTATATTTTTGTGTGTTTTTCTTATTAAAATATATTCACACTTGTCGTCTCCGTGCACTTCGTTATCCGTACAATATTTATCCACTTATATTTTGTTCATTTCTTTATTTAATACCCAAAATTAAAGTTTAACTTTGATTTTTATTTTGTTTTGAACACGTCAATCATAACATTTGCACATTTATTTTCACTAAATACTAAGGCACTTTACTAAGTTTGTAATCAGCATGTAGTTATTTACTCGAGTTATTTTTATACTTGTTTATGACGATTATTAGTAAGTAAAAAAAAGCGGGCAAGTGAGTACCCCTCTGCTGTACATTAGGTGCCGTATGGATCATTATTATATATTATATGAGTGTTAAATTTGAATCCAATAATAGTTATCATTGTATACGAAAAACGATTCTGAACGAAGATGATTTGTCAGCCTAGGATATAATTTCTAGTGGTTGGTGAAAAAGGTGGTTTATGTTTTAATGGACTGAATACACCAAAATTTAAGTTCTTTTATAATAATTGTAAGCTAAACTTATGAAAAACCTTGTATTAAATTTTCAACTCTTGGATACTAATACAAAATTTTTTATGAATTATACCTACAAAATAATTTGCAAATATTCATGCTTTTAACGAATTTTCGTCAATATTTGAACTTAAAATGCTAATAAAAAATTTTCAAGTATTTCCATTGGGCCAAAAAAATTTTATCGACACATAAAAAAAACAATTTTCAAAAAAATTGAAAATTTCAGTTGTCTATAAATAGGTAGCTCAAAAAAAGTCAAAATATTTTGAAAATTAAATCACGTAAATAAAACTCCAATCTAAATAACTGGTAAAATTTT
>VUJU01002312.1:0-19176 GCA_009835225.1 Aphis craccivora
GTTTATATTATATTTTTATAGTATTATACGTAAATGTACAATTTATGTTCAAAATATTATGTTATTTTATTAACTTGTATAATTTCAAACTGTATTTATGTTCTGAAGCGTGTTTATGACAATAATAAAAATATATTTAATTATAATAATAATTTATAAATAGGTACCTAATATGTTTTAAATTAATTCAAAAGTATATTTTAAATAAAAATTGTCAATATCATAAATCTCTTAGTTAAATATACACTTATGGTTAAGGTTAATACGAGTTTGATTTGAATTAAAATAACTAAAATAAATATTTTATAAACTGGAATTTATACTTTTTATAAGAATTTAGATACAAAAAAAAAAAAAAAAATCAAATTCCGAACTATCGGTTAATTATGTATCAAATTGGAAAATTATAAATATTTAAAACGTGTATTCGCAAAGTGGAGTAGCAAAAAGCCACAGGGGTAAACCTCAAAATGTTAAACTAATTAACTATTCATCCAAAATTCGATTTCTATACATCAAAGTTTTCTGGAAAAAATATTCTATTCTTTAAAATTAAAAGGTATTTTATTTTTTATCGAAGTAAAAAATTTAATAATTATACGATTAAAAATAGTAAAAATATAAATTGCTTTCATAAATGTTGGTAACAAAATGTAAATGTAACAGATTATTTTTTGTTATCAATGTTAGTTAGCATTTCTAGTATTTTCAAAACTTGATAAATTTTTGTAAAACTATAAATACTTATTAAGCTGAAAAAGTATTCTTATATTTTAAGCCCAAATATTTATAATATGTTTGTAATGTTATACTATTATTAAATACTAACAATTTAAATTCACAAAACAAAAATACTCATACTTTAATACGTACTTGGAATACTTTTTTGTGGAATTATTTAAATTTAAATAAAAAAAAAAATAAATAAATTAAATATAATAGTAGTATAATTAATAAGTTAATAGTTTAGTTAAGCTTATGTGTAGTAGTAGTACTTACTTCCATAAGTTTGATGAATTTTGTCAATACTTGAATCCTTCAAATGCTTATTAAAAAAAAAAAATGTGCTAGCTTATTTTTGATAATTTTAAATTGACATAAAAAAACTTAGTAAATACAAGTAATTCGTTAATACAAACTTTCTAATACATTTTTACTATTTGTTTTATTAATATGATACTTAATTTTAATTTATAGTAAAATTAATTATTTCATAAAAACAAATACTTTTTTTTTAAAAAGAATGCTTTTTAAATGCTTTTTTTTTTAATGATATACCTAAATATAATTTAACCAATATTATTTAAGAACTGAAAACTAAGTCGTTGATGACCATTTAAATTATATAATATTTTTTAATTTTAATTAAAAAGAATTAATATTATTTAATAATGTTGTATTTTAATATTTATTTTTATAACTTTTCAGTTTTTTTATTAATCATTAAAATTTAAAAATTTATTACAAGCTATATATAACTCACTTATATCAACGTTTTATTTCATTAACATTTTTTTTTTTTTTATTTAATCAATTATATTAAACTGATCTTCATTTAGTATTTTTTTTTTTTTTTTTTGAATGAGACTACAAATTTAAAATATAAAACATTACTTATTCTGATTTTTAATCCGGGGTAATTAAAACAAGTACTCAATACCCAACCTTTGTATTTAGTTAGTTCTAAAATAATTGCTGAAAATATATATTAAAAAATTCCTTGTGAATATAATATGAACAAACTAATAATAATAAAAAAAACATAAATTAATCCATAAAACCGAAAAATATTATTTTTTTATTGTCAGATATATTTCAATGAATAATATTAAACGTATTGATCAAAAAATTAATAATGTAGTTACTACCTACTTATACAAATTATGTATTAATAAACAAACATTACTTAAAAAATATTGTTTTAATGTAGGTTTTAGATAATTTATCCATTTTAAAAGAAAATAAGTAGGTCAGGTTATTGAGCGAATAAGTAATTTATCCGAACAAGCTACTTAAACTGAATGGGTCACTGGGGTAAGGTTTTATAACATAAATTTATTGTATTATATAGTTACATTTCTATGTACATTAAATGACAAAAAAAATTAACTATATAGCTCAAAGTGTGATTTCGATTTTCAGAAATGATGATATTAAGGCAAATACGCATTACACACTATGTCAATTAATATCTTGTGTTATTCAATATACAATAATAACATTATTTATTTTTCATTTAGTATTTAGTTTTTATTTTTAAATAGACTATTTGCCAAAACTTTTTGACCGAATTGTATAAAGTTTATTTAATATTTAAGTAAGTTTCAATATTTGAGATATTATTAATTTTAATTCATAAAACCGATTGTATTGCATGCTATTCTGGGAAAAATATTTTATAATAATATATTTTATTGTTAAAAATACACCCTATCTATAAAATAAAAATATTCACTAAAAAAAAAAGGAATATCGCTTATTCGAAAAAGTAAAACAATTACCGTGCTAGAGTGTCTGTTTTTGTGGAATTATACTAAATAATTATAAATAACTTTTATTAACTAGGTACAATAATGTATTTGATTTTTTGTTTAATTTCAATATACAATTTTATTAAAAGTTAAAAAAAAAATCAAGAAGACCTACAAAATAATATTAATTATATTAATTAATTGATACTAGCTATATTAAAAAAAAAAGTAATTTAGTAAATCTTTATTCAGAATTTAATTCCGCTGTATAAGTTAGTTGAGATTTATTTCAATATTACCTAGGTACTATTATATATGTTCGTTTTCGATAAATAATAGAAAATAACGAGAAAATAAAATATTATGTTTTTATTATTAAATGTTTATGTTCTGGATACTAATGTAGTTTATTTTACTTTTCTAGTTTTATTATGTTTTTACAAATAAAAATAAATTTTAAAATCTAATCACAAATTACTACATAATATGATTTACCTATTATATTTAAACATATTAAATATTCAAAAATATTCTCTATAGTTTATATTATTTTTCGATGAATATTATACCTACTCAATTTGTTTGGAAATATATTAATTTTATAATAAATTTACTGCTTATAAGATCAAATCGTACAATACAGCAATA
Source organism: Aphis craccivora (assembly GCA_009835225.1). NCBI lineage: Eukaryota > Metazoa > Arthropoda > Insecta > Hemiptera > Aphididae > Aphis > Aphis craccivora. Next base: position 3,120 of record VUJU01002312.1, read on the forward strand.
TAATATTATAAATTGTATACAACACTTAGGTATTTAACTATTTGCATTTAATGTAGCATCAAAATATAAGTTTCTTTCAATAAATATTTATTATTAATATATTCTAACATAAAAGGTTATGAAAAATCATAATGTTTATAGTTCATTGTGAAATGCATTTTTAGGTATTTCTAGATATATTATATGTATGTATATGAAACATAAATTATTCAGCCATTTAGTTTATAAATTGTATTTTTCGAGAAAGTAATATTTCAATTTTCAATACTATATAATTTCTTCAATCTATTAAACTAGTATTTTTTATTTCATCATAAATATTTATCAAATAGCAACTTTTTCGTCAATAAGTTAAATATAATTACCTACATTTTAAACATTTTTTTAATGACATTTAATTTTATATGTACTTACATAAATAATAGTTATATTTTAAACTTTAGCGTTAAAACTTAATTTAATGATCATAAAAAAATATTTAGGCAATGCGTGTTATACAAATAAGTTATTAACATCAGGCATACATTAAGATTAAAATAAATAATTAATAACATGACTACTTAATAACAATTATTCTATTTTAGAACTATTTAAATACATAATGTATAGTGTATACAGATTACAGATTAGCGGTGTCTCATTAGTATTACTAATTTAAAATAGTGAGATAATGGAATTTACATTAACCCATCACGACAATATCTTTAAATTATTAAATTCTTGTAGCATTCATAGGACTCTTTTTATGCATGTGAATTAAAACTAATATCTCATAAAATATGCATTGTTGACATCAGTTTTACTCATTTTTCTACCATTATATTATTTTTATATTAAAGGTGTGAGAATAATTTTATAATAATTATTTGAAATTAAATATGAAAAAAAGATTGGTATGAATAAAAAAATTATATTTTTTAAACACGATAAACTTAGTATATATTCTATATTAAAAATATAAAATAACAAAAATATTTGAAACTTAATAAATATTAGCACGAAGAATTAAATTCTAATGTTTTACTTAAAGTTTTGTATAACTCTTATTTTTAAAATATAGAATTGTATTATGGTTTGTAAAAAAATACAATAATAAATTTAAACTTGTAAAGCGTGCACATTATGGACTATTTATACGGCTATTTTAATAAAATATTCCTTCCCCGCTGTTAAATTAATCTACTTTATAATATACGAATAGTGTACAATGCACATACAGTTAAAATGTAATTAGAGAATTAACTATTTTTAAAAAATTACTTCCGAGTTCTGAAATAAACATTTTTTCAGCATTATTTACTGAATATTGGTAGTTTTTCAGTAGTAAATACTGACCCTTTATTTTAAAATTTCATTTAAGTGTATTTTGTGTTAATCTTATCTATTTAATTAGAAATAATATTCTACATTTACTTACGTTTTCAATTATTTTTAGTTAAAACTTAAATTATGTTATTGCCATTTAAAATAAATGTTTGTACTATGGAATACTTTAATTGTACGGTCAAAAACTTGAACTGGTAAAATAGTGATTATATAGTATAATGAGTACTTTTCCCCTAATATCAGACATTAACTTTGTAAAAGCCTGCATATAATATCATTGTGTTAATAATTTAATATAGTTTACGTTACCTACATTTAACAGAAATTATACACCTCTACATTGAAAAAAATAATTGTTAGAACCTATAATATACCTAGACAACATGATACTTCCATGAACTTACTCAGAATATACCACGTGTTTTATTTTTCTCATCAATACTTAAAATAGAAATAAAAATCCCATATCTATCTGGTATGAAACCCCTATTTAATCTTTGAGAGTTCGAATCATTTAAACTAATTATTGAAAATACGAAGAGAATTGGAAAGGATTATTGCTAATATTTAGACACCTCTTAGAATCTTATGACTTTTCGATTTATATGCAAAAGTGAAATTCATAACTAAATGCCATATAGTTGCTTGCCATTTTTTGAGCAAGCTCGCCAAAGGGTAAAAACTTTGGGGAATTTGTATTAAATTTGTGTTTGGGACATATGACAGAAAACATTAAGTATAGTTTAAAATAGTGACAATAAAAATAAAATAACTTAAGGAAAAATAAATGGACAGAAAAATATTTATTAAATTAGAAAATATGTAATTAATTTGATACCGAAAAAGCCAAACAAATAAAATTAAAAATAAAAATTCAATTCATAATACAGAGGCAAAAAAATGTATGTATAATGAGGACGATGGAAAGTCATAAAGACCGTCTTCTGAATGTTTTTTTTTTTTTTGTTTACGCTATTTTTAATAATAATAATTTTGATAGGTATACAAACAATTATCTATCCTGCATTTATCGTCATGAGTTGAAACATTAGTTGATGGTTTCACGAATCGTTTTCATACGCCGTGGATATTAATGATAAAGATCCTGGTCGATTACTATTTAACAATAATGTCAATTTAGAAAGTCAGAGTATATCCACATGCGTTTTCGTTAGATATTGAAAAATAAAGAGAAGAACTAGGTAAAAATCAAAAAATCGGACGTAACAGATGAGGTAGTTTGAATAAATCATACTCTGTTGAAAACATTGTGAGAAACCATTGTCATATTATGATAATAATTATTAATAATCGCTTATCACAATAAGAACATGGGTGAAAACTAAGAGGGTAGATGAGCTTGTGAGTATTTGGATGGTGTAGCAACATAAGCGGGGGAATGCATCTTTTTCGTAGTGCCGCGAGGAACGAGCAATTAATTATTATTATACATATCAAAAATTAAAAATAAATACATTTCTAAAATAACAACGAAAATCTAACTTTCTATGAAAATTACTATCTATTAGCCATAACTCAAACGATATCCACTAAATACCGGATTGCATAAAAATTTCAAACGTTCTTAAACAAATAAATATAATAAATATATATACGTCAAAAATACCTTTAATTGTAATTATAATCTTTACTAAAACTAAAATTCTTCTTGAAATGTTACTTAAAAGTTAAAGCACCATACATAAACCAAATTCAACATTCGTTTCAAGTCAATTTCAAGTCACTTTTCTGACTTTTTACTTCTAGAAAAAATGAATAATACTAATGATTGTATTTTTATCCAGATTATCATTAAAGTAGATTTAATATAACAGACATATTATTTGTCATTCAAATCATAATCCTGTAGTTGTAAAAAATTTTTTTGTATAAATTAACTGATGTAGCAATAAGTAATAACGTTATTATATACTATAAAGTGTACACTGAACCGCTCAAATTAAAAAAAAATATTTATTTGTTGATGATCATTTCAATCACAGCCATAAAATAATGTTTTAACCTTTAATTATAATAAAAATATATGTATCAATATTTATTATTCAACGTATATAATGTAATTAATAGATTTATTTTCCTTCCAATAAATTAGTAAAGTAGTATTACTTTTGAATGACATAATAATATTAACATGCATAGTAAATATTAATGATTTATAGTTTTCATTTAACCATTTTATTTTTACAACTAACTTTAAATGTATCCATAATTGTATACGTTTTTTTATGTATAATAAAATTATACGATATCATGATATTAATTTATAAAAACGTTAAAATCAAACAATTTAATTTTAAAAACAATATTAATAATTGGCATTTATTAACCTTGTATAATGTGTAATTTATAATATGACTTAATTGTTCTGTTATACTAAAATGTATAAATGTATTATGCGTACTTTGTTTGATAAGATTTTTTTTGAGGTAAAAATGTACAAATGTTTTGGAAGGGACATCGTGTAAAAAACATGCATAGTGTTTCTCAAGTCAATGACTTCTACTAAAAATGACCATAAATACATCTTATGAATTAACAATGTTTTAAAATTGAAGTGGCACTGTGTATCAATCGATTAAAATCGAAAAACATGTTTACTTGTAACAAAGGAATTCGTGCAATGAACACATCTTATCTCTCAGCATTGCGTGTTTAGTAGTGACTTCTATTACGTTGTTGGAGGAATATCCAATTCTCACATACATGGCATGCCTACGTTTCACGATTTAGGTGCAGAGTACCTAAAATTGCGAAATAACAATATACCTATGTGCTAGAATTGTCATGGTGAACTTGTGAAATGTTATTTCGTATAAATATAAGAATGCAATGCCATAAAAGTATATAAATATATTGTTCACGTATACGTGAAAATCTATTTGACAAGGATTTTTTTTTATTTAGAAAGCGAATATTTACATATCAGTAAACAATAATATTGTATAAAAGTTGATTTTAAATATTAAGTATTATTGTTATACCAATTTTTCAGGAGTTTTATTTTTTATTTTTAAACAATCTATATATTGAAAAAAAAAGAAAATTGAAAAAATGTATTTATAACCATTTAAAATCAAGTTCGTTATGAATATTGGATAACATACATAATTTTGCATATGTCTTAAACCACTTCAATATCTTGAAGTTCACTTCGCATCAAAGTTTTTCTATCCAGATATCTTGATCTTTATTGATTATCTTTCGATAATAACGGAAAATATTCGATTATTAATAAATCGGTTGTATATAACAATATATATATATTTGTTTTTCAAACATTGATATTAATGTACCTATTTTATTGTTTTTAATTTTCTATTTCAGTATAGCAAAATTAGTACTTCTACTGGCGTTTACTGCGTATCAATAAACACATTTTAAAATAATTTTAATAATTTATTATGTATTTTTAATTCTAAATAATAATACATCACTGGTTAAGAAAATAAGAAACGAGGAGACCAAAGCGTAGGAAAATCCTTAAAATACTCGTAATCGTTGTTTTCGTCAGCACCTACTTTTTTCATTCAAATTGAGATTAAAAATAAGAGCTGGAATAAATGAATACACGGTGCAGAAAGCTTTATATTAAACGGAAGTAAAAGCGCATGGTATTGATTAAAGTCGGCGAGTGAACTTAAAACCTCCAGTTGTAAATTGTTGTTTTTTTTAATGCTACATAAAAAAACGAATAATTTACCTAGGATTTATTCATTCCCTATATTATATTATCTTAATATTATAATATACTCATTAAAGTATTGAGATTTTTTGAATCATGATGCGTATATCTATTACCAATTTATGTAAAAAAAAAATATACATAAACTGATACTTCAAATTCCATAAAAATCCACAATTATGATGTAATAAATAATTATTATTTATTCTATATTAATAAAATAAAGCATTTATTAGACATAAGGTATTTTACTGCAAAAATATCAAACATACATTTAAAAATATGCTTTTATGCATCAATATTTCTGAAATGTACGTTTAAAACATATTATAAAAGATGCACAAAACTATACATCAAAAAGTTGTTTTTTTTTTTAACATTTTGTTTCAGAAAATTTTCAATTATTTTATAGGCTTTATGCATTTTAATCATTAAAAAAAAAAAAACATATAGAATTTTAAATCCCACATTATTGCAATCCTGCATTATTATAACATTGTAGTTATTTATGCCGTGTATCTTACGTTGTAAGTACTACCTAGTATATAATTTACTATAATGTAATAACAATATTATTAATACGTGTGTAATTAATGGCCCTGGCTCAAGATCAATAATAATAATAAAAAAAATTATTTACAAACAAGTAAATTAGGTACTACCTAAGTTTTGTAGCACCCACTTAATTTATTTCATGATTTTTTTAATAAATCATCCAAGTATATTATGAAAAAAAGACTAGGAATATAATAAACTAAGTAGAAGACTTATAGAGTTGAAAGAAGTTAATGATACCACAGAACGTGGAATTGCTCTTATACAAATTTATAATTCTATGTTAAAAAAAAAAAAACGATGATCAGAAGCAATACCTTCTTCAAGTATTCGAGAATCATCAGCAAATATTTCCTAATACAAACAAATTAACAATAGTTTGTAGCTTACTTGAATATATTTATGAATTACTACAACAACCAAGTGACATCAAAATATGTATTATTAAATTTTTTTTTTTTTACTAATATAATATCTCATTAAGCTACGATTTGCACAAATAAAAAAAAAACAAAAAACACATCGTATGTAAAAATATTATAGGTTGTCGCATTGATTACAATAATATTATTAAAATTGAATTTTTAGTTTTACCCTAGTAGATTAGTTGAAAATCGAATCGTTTTTTCTACTATAAAAAGTGCCTTTAACACATTTAATGAAATAAATAAATTAAAATTAAAAAACATTTAAGCATGTTTTATAAAAAAATTTTCTTAAAAATATAATATTTAGTTTGACGTTTATTGTTGATCGTTTTAGATGTCTTGACAACGACGCCAATGGCGGCAATATGAGACCCTTACCGCCGGGTCAAGATGGAGTCGACTACTGTAAAATCCGCAGAGACCGAAACCACCACCACCATCACCACCATCATCACCACAGCAATCACCACAGCGTTGGAGGTGGCAGCAGTGGCGGCACTCTTCGCCGGTCTTCAGCGTCATTGCTGGAACCACCGTCTCCCACCGAACGGTACCATGGCACTATCGAGGGCCATTACCGTTTACATGACCTGGCGCTCGACAGGTACGTCCCACCGCCGTCCCCCGAACGGTACTCATCGGGTGTATCGTCGGCCAGCCGGTCGTACCAACATCACCACTCCCAACAACAACACCATCACCATCAGCAGCAGCCGGAAGATCGGTACTCTTCGTCTTCGTCGTCATCGTGTCATGGAACCACCATCGGGACAGGAAGTGGCAGCGGCGGCGGCGGCCGCAACCACTATCTTCCGGTGTCGCAGAGCACGTCTGAAAGCTTCATGTCACCGCCGTCACCGGTGGCCGAACGGTTCGACTATGCCGCGCGTCACCACGATAGTTACACCACCACCGCCAAAAGAAACGAATCTGCTTATTCCAGGTAAGCAATCCCCAACCACACCGGTGATTCTGCTCGTTTTTTTTTTTTTTTTTTTTATCGCAATCGAGCGCGTTTGTACGAATACTTTACGACGGATAATAACCCGAATTGCAGCGATATTAAGTCATCTTAACGTATACGTGTCGGACTCGATAAATTAAAAATAAATATCCTTATCTCAAATACGAATGAAAATCGTTTGGATTACCTTTTTAAACTATATATTACATACTATCTATAGATATGAATAAAAGTAAGCCATTTGATTAGATGCGTTGATCCTAAAAACAGTAATTTCCTCACCCGAAATACGTGTTTGAAACTCCATATAGTTTATCCTAAACTTCTACACCACACTGATAACGATTTTTTAAGACAAATAAAGTAACCATTTGAACTAAATAAATTGGTATATTTTTAAATCTAATATTTAGATAAACTATTGTGATGAGTATGATATTTTTATATTATATAGGTACTCGTATATTATTTTGTCTAGATATAGGTACCTAGCTTTTAAAAAATTATCTTTTCATAGTATTTGGCTCGAATTGTTGATACCTAGGTGTGTACAGAATTTACTACTCGATCCTCAAGACCTCTTAACTAAATACTAAGTATTAAATACTAAAAATACTAAAATACTTAATTGTATAGGTATTCATATACACCAATAAAATAAATAAAAACAAAATGCACAACGTGTATAAATTATACGATTTAATTTTTTATTTTATTTCTACTAATATATGGACAAATTTTCGAAAATTTCTATTCACGACGTCGGTAGTGATACAATCACGCAGTCCTCCTTTTCAGACTAGCAACCGTGGTAAGTTTCACTGAGATGACTGAAGACAATAATATATATCATATCATATTCTATACCATTATAAATAAATGATACAATATATATATATATATACTCGTGGTGAGTGGATAACCACGATGGTTTCCGTTGGTCCTCTTTATCAATCGTAATTTGAGTTTACCATGTTGTATAAAATTAAATATGGACTATGGTTCAACTTATAGATAACGTGTTACTAACATTTTTTTACCTACGTATAGATACACGAAATACAACAAGAAACAATACAATAGAATATGGAAATCTGGATTTAAATTTTAAAGTGCTGTACGTATTTAATTATCACTGTGTCCCATGTTAATTGTGTGTTTAATACAATATAACCATAGCACCAACATCAAATAATTGCAGATACTACTTCATCATTGTCATGTAATTAGATGGCTGTTAATGATTAATGATAACTGTTTTGCCTATATAAATAACATAATTTAATTTGGTGAATAACAAAACAATTCTGAACATTGTCTATACGGTATATTGCATGTAACACAGTGGAACAGTGGTAATGAAATATAATACATTAATGTTGAGTTTTCATTATATAATTGCATCAGCTGTTTAGGTAGGATTTTATTTTTTCTTAGGAGAATGTTTTTTTTAAATTTAAATATAATTTGTAGATGTTTTACACACTCTGCATTATAATTATCAGTCTTAATTATGTTATCAACATGAAATATATGTGTGTGTGTGTGTGTGTAAAATACAGCCAAACGGGGAGAGAGGTTAAAACCGAAACACCAATACATCTTTCTGGCTAGGCCACAGGATTCCATCATTTCATATATTTTTGTTCGTATATCTATATAAAATATCGATGACACGTTACCTATAGGTTAAACAATATTAAATTCTGTATACAACGGTATATTTTAACTTATTCAATGGAAACTCGACTTGGTTAGGTTAACCTAACTTCGACTTTTTAGGGACCAGTCTGCAAATTGCTTCGTGTGATTTTATTTTAAATATATTCAACCTACACGTTACGTGTTGAGTAATGAGTATATACAATTGACAAGATACAATATTGAATATAGTGTGACGAAACTTTCGATAACGGTCGCTGAAGTTCGTTTTTCCAGCCACCACACGCCAAACGATCCATGTCAATTTTTTTTTTTTTATCGAACGAGTTCATCGAGCATTCGAGTCATATAATAACTATCATCTCCAATCCGACGAAATACATCATCCATTTCTTAAGATTGCATGCCATGCGTGATGCGTTTCATATACATATAGCTTTAGGTTAAATTTAGTCTCCTTGTAGGAATATTGACAATTGTAAGTTATATACAAATAAACTACATTGTTTATTTAAAATATATTGTATTTACGGTATAATGTATCATTTTTAAGCTCAAGGTACAAAAAATTCAAATAAGACCTTGGTAAAATTGGCTTCTGATACGATTATATTATAAATATTAATAGTTTTATTATGCATAATATTGTCACTTTGCATTATTCGTATTTGTCATAAATCCTATTTATAGACCACGTATATACTGTTAGTTTATGTTTATATACTTATCTACAGTATTATTTTATTATTTTGACTGACTATAATATAATTGGATAATATGTAAAGTTAACATGAAAGAGAAAAAGAGAAAAGTGTCTTCGTTCCTAGGACATTTTAGTAAAGGTAATTTTTCACTCAAAAAATATAATATGCTTTGATAAAATAACACTAATCAAAATATACAGATGGACCTTTCTTTTTTTTACATTTTTAATTATAAATAATTCAGTGTTTGCGTTAAACTGTGTTTAAACAATGTGAAACAAAAATATTTGATAAAAAGGATTAAGCATTTACATACTAATAATAAAAAAGTCACTATTAAAAATATCCGCAAGTTGGTACCTACCGCTTTGTCATACACTAGAAGTCCAGGGGAAGTCACTGTTATAGATGATTAAATATGAATTAAATAATTTTATATGAATAACAATTCTGAACAGAGACGGTCTGCCAGCCTAGGATATTTTATATATCTTAAAATTTTTATTAACAATTAAATAGTTAAATTATTTTGAAAATTATAATGTAAACACTATGAAAATTTCAAGTATCTTAGCCCTTAGATAATTTGTTTTCGAGTTGCACCAAAAATTTAAAACTAGATTTGCGTAAAATTTTCCATTTTTCCTTAGTTTTTTCCTGATTATTAAGTAAAAAAGTATTAAGAATTTTTTTATTTTTGGTCCCTCGAAAAACCAAATAGATTTTTTCTACTATCCCTATAGTTAAAAATTAAAGTATTTTTACTGCCAAAATAGGTGATCACAAAAACAAAAACACACATCATTGTAAAATCAATAGAACATTATATCATAATAATACATTTTTATAGTACAGCTCAAGATCTAAAATCTAAAATCACACATCAATAAATAAATATAAACTAATAATGATGATTATTCTGTATAAATATATTAAATGACGAATATGATCTTTTTCAATTGATTAAAATGATCAAATGATCTACTTCAATTTTTAAAATAAGTATGAAATGTCCTTTTAAAAAATGTGTGGGCAAACGATTTATCAAATTTCAAGTCAAATATCCAAATGGGCTCAAATGGTTGACAGCTTTCGATAATATTATAATACTTTATAGTTATCCCTTGGACCTTAGAGGTAGGGTCAACAATCTACGGCTACAGTCTGCCTCTTATATACTGAGTTTATAGTTTTTTTTTACTGTGAAGTTGGCAAGAAATCATAACATTAAGTAAAAACTTTTCTTTATCTTATACACATAGCATACAGAAAGAACTTCTCTCCGTATTATTTATATTATTATATTATTATTTATTTTTCTCGTTGTGATCACATTGTTTAAATTTAAATATTATAGCTCATTTTAAAAAAATATAAAGAAAATAATTATCTGTGTTTAATTAAGAGTAATTATGATTTTTAAGAAAAATATTATACCTAAATGTTTTAATTTATTAAGTTATTTATAATTATTTATATTTTGTAGCTTATTAAAAAGCTTCTGATAAAACACAAATAGTGTTTTTTTTTATAATATTATTTAAATAGTGCATAATACTTTAACTCAAAACAATGTAATCCTAATGAGCGGGTTATAAAGAAAGGTAATTATATTACAATACGTATGTAAGGCATATAAAAAAAATAAACTGATGTGCCGTCCTAACTCCTAAGAATAAATTAGATAAAAAGATATGTTTTTCTCTAATGGGGTTATCTAAAATTTCTATTTTATTGTTGGTATCATAAAAATGAAAACAATAAAACTATACGACAGAAGAACCTATTGATTCATACCTATATAAAAAATAGCAACTTCAATTAAAGTTAAATATCTAACGTAGTTCTATAAAAAATATTAGTTTCGCTTACTTTATCATTTTTTTTTATGATGATTATAGGAACAGTTTAAAATGATTACACAATGTATTGTCATTTGTCAATCGATGAGGAAATACAAATGGTCGAAAGGGTTTTTGCTAGTTTTCTGATACTATTTTAAATTCACGTTATTGTAATACAGTGAAACATATAATATAATATGCCTACGATTGATTTTCATTTTAACTACAACGAATGTTTAAAATGCTAGATTATTTCTAATGTAGATTTTAAAATAGAGAGCAGAACACAAATCTTTTAGTTACCTAACGATTTATTATAAATGTATCATACCTACCTTTGTTTTTTATAACCATATAGTTATAACATACTTTATATTTAAACTCAATTTACATATTACTTAAAATATTTTAAACAAATTCCAAATATATACCTAATAAACGATTATATAAATATAACATTACGAGCATAGGCGGAAATCGGGGGGCATGCATTGACTAAGTCCCCCCCCCAAAAAAAAAGTTTAAGGTACAGCTGCTCTAGTACAGTAGTGCCATATAGATGTAATGAACATATTAAATTACTTAGCCCTCCCCCCCACAAATTTCATTAAATTTCCGCTTATGATTACGAGCGAAACATAAATTAAGTACACGTCAACAGATATATGTATGAAGTTCATGAAGTTCATAACTATGAATAGTTGAGATAAATACTCTTGAACAATATAATTATCTAAATAATATTAAAAGAGCCTAATACAGTTCCAACCACCTCTAAATATGCTTTTTTAAATACTATAACTTTCAGTTTAAATATACCACTATTTAGCGATATAGAATAGGATAATGGTTTTAGTAGATATAATACCTATAAGTTATTATAATGTATCATAATACATATAATATATTAATATATTATATTTATACTAATAAGCCCAATAATATACTATATTCAAACGTAGGTACTTACCTATAAAATGAATCCTTATGAAACAAGCATTAGATTATTAATTATTTCATTTTATAAATTACATAACACCACCATGTGATACCATCATGTGTAGTATAAAGCATTTATACGTATTAAATTCATTTAAAATTCATAGAAAATGTTTTTTAATGTGTGTTCAGTTGATAAAAGCTATACTTCTACATAAAAAAAAATGTAATTACACGAGTATATTAATTTTTATATTGTTTATACTGTTAAAGCTATATAGCTTAACAAGTAAGGCGTGCGGGTTTATTATTTTAATACTTCAAAACTAAAATGTATAATAATTGTAATAAAATGTAAATTCAAAAACTTTAATTTAAATATGTGTATAATAAATGTTTCTGTCCTGAGGGGGGTCAAACCCAAGACCGCTGAAAATACGCCTCTGAACTGATACTTTACACGTATATCATGCTGCAGCTTCCAGCTAAACCACTACGTAGTGTGAGGTAGATATGTATATCTACTACCTTCACAGTTTATGTGTATATATTATATTTAACCTGCAACATAATTTAAGATAGTATGGCATTATATTGATTATATAAGTATCGTATATGGTGTACCTTCCCCAAACTTACATGCGCTCGTGTAGTCGTATATATAATGTGTGTTAAATACACTTAAGTTCGTGTGTGTGTGTGGTACACTATGCAAAATATTTGTTTTAAAATTTAACAAACGCTTATAAATAAATACCTATATACACAATACACATGTACATTATATTTTTTTTAGCCAGCAAAAAATACGAAAAATAATTTTTCCCTTACTTGGCCAAATTCCTCAAAGCTTTTATGAAATAAACACGCATTTATATAATATGTATATCATGCACGCAAATTATATGTACGAGGGCGGTGTATCTTACCAAAACCAACATTTATTTTCTATTTTAACCGACCTTTCTCTAAAATATAAATATTATAATATAATATTTATTCTTCTATTTGAATATAGCTATATGCATAGATATAATCCTTAAATTATTTTTTTCGGATATGGAATATTGGTTGAAGATTTAATTAATTTAAAAATACATATAACATGGGTCATCAGTCATCACAGTAAGACATAATCACAGTATTTTCGTAACTCTTAAAAAAGTTATCTTAAATGCACACTCATTATTAATACAAAGTAAACCTTCTCTATAGCAAACACCATAGGATAATTAAAATATGATTGCTATAATGGTAAGGTTATAACTTATAATAAACATGACTACGTACTCATTTAAATAGGTAGCATGTATTTTATTTTATATCTAATTGAATAAAAATTTAAATATTATCAATAAATATATACGAGTATGTATAATGTAGTGTACTAGTACACTTGTGAATAATTGAAAAGACCGGCCCGAGTTTTTTTGAAATTGAATCGTTAGGATATTATCATATTACAAGTAGATATACTTAAATTTTGAGCGTTTTTCTTTTATTATTTTATAATTTTACATTATTTATTTTAGCACTCTCTGGAGAAAAATTCAATAATACGAGCATATAATATATAATATACATGTATACAAGTAATTTAGTACGATACTCGCATCTTATTTTACGTGGATAAAATAAAATTAAAAATTCAATGTTATACAATTATTCGTGTCCACGATTATTATAGAAGGAATCCGTTTTTCTGCGATAATTAGATTTATTTTTAGTGTATATTATTCGACGGAAGACATAAGCGCCAAAATGAGATAAGAAAACAATTTGTATCGTACGAAAGCGCCATCCTATGTACCAAAAATCAATTAATTTATTAATATTAGATATTATTATTATATTATTTTCATTTATTATTATAGATATTATTTTAATATCGATTATTGACGAGTTTTAATATTTTTAAATAGTTACTTATATAAAATGTAAAAAATATTAATTTTGGGATGTCATTTTTGCTCATTTAGCACTTATGTCGTATAGCCCATATTGATTCCGGAGAATTTAGAAATTTCCGCTGTTGAGAACGTGTTTACTACTGAGACGTGTCCTCAAACAAAGGTTTCACTACCTATCATAATTGTACTGTATCAAAGGGTCAACACTACGTTTTTTCTTTTTTCCCGAGTGTTTATATACTTTATAACCCTGAAATAGTTATTTTTAAGTGTTTAGATATGCACTTGAAAACACTAAAATACATGGTATAAATACTAAAAATTGGAAAACACGTATTATGTAAAATAAAATTTAAAAAAAGATCATTTAAATATTTGTATCATATACTTTCGATAATTATTTTAATTATATTTTGTTTGATTCCTTTATTACTGTATAATAATGTATGAAACGAGAATAGGTACAACTAAAAATTAGCACTCACAAAATTCTAAATTAGGAAAACATTTCAAAAACGATGGTTGTGGAAAAAATAGAAGCAAAAAATGATTTATGATTATGACATCTCTGCAAAGAAATGTTTTATTTTATTCGTGATGTTTTGAGATTTACCAAACAAAAAAAAAAAACGCACAAATACACTAAAACTTCTCGCAGTTTAATAAATATAATATAACCATCATTAATATACGACTCGTTGTAGATACCACATACCGGCCGAGAGATTTGTTCCAATCGTTTCTCCTGACGATGGTTACGACGGCCACTACGACCGGTGCGACGACGCGGCGTACAGCTCCCGGAAAGAGGCAGCGGCGTTGTACTCGAGGGCGTCCGCGATCGTGGACGCGATGCCTTCCTCGGCGGCAGCACTGTCCAGAGCGTACGCGACAGCCACCCTGAGACCGTCGAACCGCTGCTGTACGGGCCCGCTGTACAGTGGCGGTGGCAGTGGCGGAGTGGGCGGCAGCAGTGGCGGCGGTGGGTGCGGCGGTTACCAGTATGGCACCGTCGGTCGATCGCGGTCGCCCAGGGACCTGTCGCCTTCCGGACTGGTCAGGCAGCAAGCCGCCCACTTGTCTTCCACAGGGTCGCCGCCCAAAGGTCCGTCGAACAACAACAACAACGCGTGTCTGCAGGTCCAGTACGACGCGCACTCGGCCGCCAGCACGCTGCCCCGGTGCAGTAGCGCCAACGTCGTTTGCGCCGGACAAAACGGTTACGACGAACCGGCGGCCACCGGTTACAGTGGCAGTCACGCGGCCACGCGCCGCATATCGTCCTCGTGCATCAGGGAGAGCTCGGCGTTGGCGTGCTGTTCGACAGCCGCTTATTCTGGCCACGCAGCGCTGTCCGGCGTCAAGAGTGCGGCGGCCGCGACGTCGGCTGCTTCATCCACCCCGTCGGCCGTCGCCGCATCAGTAGCGGCGGCGGCGGCCACCTCCACACCGTCGTCTTCCACCCAAACTTGCGGCGGCAGCGGAAGCGGTGGTGGCAACAACAACAACGCACACTGTCCTCCGACTCAACCCAACAACGCCTCTTGGTAAGTAAACGATATTAAAATATTATGTAAGTATACCAATATTATAGGTTTCCATAACCGCGGTGTTCTCGAACACGGAGAAAGTAAATAAAGACGATCGACTTTATAGTTACGTCAACGTTAAGCTGTAATGCTTATTAAATCAACATATTATATAGTTGATAATGAACGATATAGGTATTATGTTTAACTTTAACGATTGTAGTTTTAAATAAATATTTAATATTGGCACAAAATGACTAAAAAATATTATTGCAAATGCATTCTAATTATTATGTATTTATGTCACTGTCCTTGTAGTACTTGATTCTTATTATTTATTTGTTTATTTATATTTAAAATCAATTTATTTTATCTGTAGTATGACTAAATAAAAAAAATAAAAAAATAATGAATTACTTTAAATTATACGGTTATATACTTATAAACATTAAAATATGTTTATCATGCTATGATTTTAATTTATCGTATTATT
>VUJU01002312.1:19226-39021 GCA_009835225.1 Aphis craccivora
GGATTTTTATGGCCTGCAGTAATTAGTATTTTTTGTTGTTGTAGTGATTCAAGACGGTTATTAATCCATACCTATAGGTTATTTGATGGGAGATATAATAAAGCTGTTGTTTTTAAAACAAAAAATGATAACTAATATATTAAAATCACATTAAAACATTTTGTTTTTATTTTATATAACTTTTTAGAAAACTGTAATTAGCAGTTCAGAATCGTTTTATCGTTATTGTCCTTGGCATTGCCATCAAATTTACTCAATACAAATTAAATATATATAAACGCAAGTTTTATATCAATATTGAAAGTAAATAAGAAGAAACATTATGAGTTTTTGAAGTTCAGTTCATAAACTATTTTTTTTTTTTTTTTAATATGTACCAACGTACCTGTACCAATACCTGACCTTAGGATGACCGGAGTAAATAAAGGGCATATAACTATAAGCAGAAGATAGCATAATACAATTTGTAAAGAATTGTACACTTAACGATAACTCGCATGAGACAAAATTGTTCATAAATATATATTTTTTTTTATGTACTTATGTCTCAGAATTGAATTTTGCAGTAATCAATTGATATTAAATAACTGTGCGAAAACAGTTATATAAAAGTCAATTTTGGTATTTAATTCTATAGTTCTGTTGTCTGTCCACTTGCCTAAGACTTCTTGACCTATGTAATCCTTGTTTGACTAACTTAATTCGTATACACTTTTAGAAAACTGAGAAGTATCAACTTTGGTTTTATGTTTACTCCAAAATGTACATTTTTTCTCTATAATTACAATATAAAATGTTTTAATATTTGTTTTGAGCACTTTGGCTTAAAAACTACCTATAGGTATTATTTATTATCATGTATCAATCCTACTTTGTGTGTTTTTTTTTTTGTACAGCTTACACACGAGAATATTATATAATTCCTTTCAAACAATTTAAACTCTTAAAAACTTGGTTGGGGGAACTAGGAGAAGAGGAAAAAACAAACTTCCGAACTTTTTTAATTTTTTATAAATAAATAGTCGTTGTTGATTTTATCACATGATTGATATTCACAATACTCAGTCTCTAACAATTTGCTATTGGCGATGTATAGTATAATGAAACCGCCTGTTCCAAAAAGTACTTTTCATAATTTTAATTCAAAGTCGACTAAACGTCTAATATGTCATGCACATAGGTAGATTATTTTTTTTACATGTGTACATTTTGCAGCCGACTTTATTATACATCTTTTTTTTACAGATAAATATAATGCATAATATTATTATGTATTTTACATTCAATAACAATAATAGTTGACAGAGTTTTATCGCTTTAAAAATTTAAATATTTTTTTAATTTTTATTTTTATTCTAGAACTCTTTCCCCACGCAACTATACGTGTAACAATAATATACGTCACGCAAACCCAGCAAACCTATGATTTTATTTATGGTCATGTCATAATATTATAATATAGCGTCTATGATTACGACCACGAAACAAAATATTTAATTAAAATCATTACGCGTTATTTTGAGGAATTACAAGTATCAAAACAGTACCTAGAAGGACCGCGAATTTTTGTAAACATCACTATCTATACATCTATGTTATATTACGTAAAATAGTACATAATATAGGGGGTAATGTTTATTTTCTACTTTAAGAGCAAATCGCTCGATACATCAACTTTCTGCGCTAACAACGATGAAGACGTTATCCTATCGTAAGTCGTACAAGAGGCACTTAGTTCTTCGAAACTTTAACTTTTATGCTTTATTAGCAAACGAGTTAGTTATTTTATAATGTTATATATCTACTATTTTAGACTACGTCACGGTTTTATAATACTGTTTAGTATTGATATTATATAGCTGAAATTCGATACGGACATATATTCACTCGTAATTGTATATCAACATCCACTCTTTCAAACTCATACATGACATAAACTGAATAAACGAATTTAGACTTGCACAGCAGTAGTTATATTTGTCAAAGTTCAAAATATAAAAATAAAAATAAAACTTTATGGAATATTAAATATCAAGTGTTTATTTTTCTCTAAGCGTTATAATAATATAACATAATATTTGTTCATCAAGACTTTATAATGACCTTTAAGTATGATTTTTATTGTAATAGAAAACTATTAACTGTTTACATAATACCAAGTATAGATACTTCCATTTTTTTAACCACTTAAAAAAATATTTTTACTAGAAGCTAAATTATGTTATTGAACACAGGCGTGTATCTACAGTTATTATTATTTCTAATATAGAAACTTTATATCATGTATTAGTATAACATTTTTTTGGCATTGTATCATCTATATTATATTCGCTTATATTAGACTGTTTGTTTTCGGTTGTTTATTGTGAGATATTTTCAGGAATTTCATATAGCATTTGTTTTTTATTTAAAAAAATTATATAATTTAATTGTAACCTATTTACAATTTAAGTTTTAACGTTTAACATAATTTTTCGTAATTTTCGTCCAAACATAAAAAAATAAACACTGTACCTACTTTCTGTGTAGATAGAAAAATCTTATTATGAAGAGAGTTTTTTTAGAAACTTGTTAGTAAACCAAACTTACAAATGTATGGATTGTGAAGGTGAAACTACGTAATATAATACAATTAGTATGATTTGTATTTAAAGTTAAATAATGTGTTGAAAAACTAAAACACTGAGTATAGTTACATGTATTAATGTATTGTATATGTTTATTGTTTATACATATACTACAGGTACTATAGTTGTATTGTAGGTACTATAATGATACTATCTAATACTGTGGATTATTTTAAAAATTGTAGAGTAGAGCTTTTAAATCATTTTTTTATTAAAATGTTTATGTCAGAAATGTTATGAATACCATAACATACATAGATCAATTAACCATGTCTCCTGTGGTTATCTTTTAGTAAGCAAATTCATAATTCGCATAATAATTATATTTAACTAAAATAAACGTATTAAAAATAACTTTTTTATCAGAGTTATCCATCATGAATAAAATAATAATAATAAATAACGTACAGCTTATATAAATTATTTCTGTAATAAATTGATTTGTTTTTTTTTATTTCATAAAAGGTATAATTCATTCACGTATAATTTGACCATTTCAACCAGTACAATTGGGTATGTTAATTTGTGAAATTGGAGAGTTAAACTTTTAACTTATACCAAAATAAAATAAAATGTATATATCTACCTATATAGTATAGGTTAATTTATGAAATGTTATATAAGCTAATATATAATGTGTAGCCATGTAGGTCAACACAGGATTTATTTCGTTCGTAGTATTTCATCGTAATATATATGGTTATTGGTTACATAATATCACGTATATATGATATACCTACATGGTTTATTTGTCATGTTAATATTTAAAAATATATATTTTATGTTCAATAATCAGACAAATATACGTTTGAATGCATATCAACAACACGTCCATATTATAACTGCAATAGTTTTTGCATTTCTACCATGATTGTTAAAATTAAGTTTACAGAGTAGATACATAATTTGTTTTTGTATATAAGTCTATATAATATATATTTGTGTGTGTGTGTGTGTGTGTGTGTAACATGTCCTGATAGCCTGATAGATGAATTGTAAATTATCAGTTGTCATCAGATTAAGAAAATATTATTTCTAACAACAATAATAATATAATATAATTTACTATTACTTTTACAGTTTATTTACGCATTTCGTTTATACATACAACTTATGTAATATATTATGTAGGCATATTATTATATACTACATGTATGACATATATTATACACACATATAGTATTTGTTTTAGTAGATATTGACGATTTTGAAAATCCTGAAGTATATTGATAATGTGCTTTTATACACCGACCTACTTGTCGGTTAGGTATACCTATTAGATATTTCGAAAATAATTTATCGGTATGAAAACTGCGTACTATTATACGTGCATCTTCGAGTAGGTATAGGGCACTTATTATTACTGGTTTCGCTTTGATTCACAATAGAAATACCCACAACATACATATATAATAGTATAATACATTATACCTGTATTCTTGAGTAATCGTTGCTTTTTGTTTTCAACTCATCAATGCCACTTAACTCGATGTAGATACTCATTATCTGTATTAATGTTATATTGTTATTATGGGTTTCTATATTATTATTTTCACTATTAATGATTTTCATGATTGCATGTAGAGTTAAGTATTATAAATGCCAACAAATAGAATAATAATTAATAAAATTATTGTTAGGGGTCTTAATGGTCTTATTATAATTTCTCAAATAATATTTCACTTTATATCGAGGTACACATATAATATTATACATTATCATTAAATTATGTTTTTAAGGATTTTTTTCTTAATTAACTTTTTATAGACGATTCATTTAAATGATTTATTTTTATAAATATTAAAATATAATTTAATATTAATATAGGTAATTGTTAACATATTCATACGCTGTATTAAAGCTAAATTAGTTTTTACAATAAAGTGTAGTGCTATCGATACTGTCAACATGGACATTTATATTTATTTTATGGCGATTACCACCAATTTCTTATTATGGTATACCTTACTTACCATTTGATTGTTTAATTTTTTTATTTAGATAAGTACCTACAAAAATTAGGTGGATCACTAAAAAAGAGATACTAATTAAGAGTATATCTTAAATTTGTTAACAATGAGTAATAAGACGATATACGTTCAAAAATCAATCCAAGCTGTATAGCACGGTTATTGTTAGTATTCTAATTTCTAATATCGATCTGGCTTAAAAAAGTTTGAACTATAAATTATTGAAAACTTATAAAAAAAAAAAACTCTTCTAACAAACAAAAAATATTGTTGTATAATCAATATATTTACCTCCAAATATTAAAAGGACGTATAATACAAAAACAAATCTCAACCGTCTATTTCATTATCTTGTCGGTTGTACCCACAATAAACTTGGCTGTTGTATGATTAGTAGTTTGTTCTAAAAGGAATGATATAATTTTTTTCCTTGCCGAAATCCGTATGAATTATAATATACAACGACCAACCAGCTATAGCGCTGTCGCATGCATAAAAGCAGCCCACCACTCACATCCCCACCATTTTGGACACTTTTTAAATGCTTCAACTGTATAGTACAGTCACAGTCGCACTTTATAATACAATAGGTGTTACATTTCCATTCTTATATAATGTACACTTACTGTATTTTTAAAAACATTGAATTAATAACAATAGTAGTCGACGAGTAGTTACCTTACCTATAGGTATATATTTTTAAATTGTTAGTTAACAATACAATTCATAGTAACACATTTTTTTTTGTAAAAAAAAAAAAAACATTCATCTAACGATTTTTAAATGGGTAATACACCCATAGTTATGCAATAATATTATACAAACCACTAACCAGTGATGGCAAATCTATATTACGCACACCAAAGATGGCACGTTGAACAAATTTTAATGGCACTCATTTGCATTTAAAAACAAAAATATTAAAAAATAAATACATTTATAAATAATACAAAATATTAAAATAACCATAATTTTTTATACAATATTTTAAAATTATCTATTAGTAAATATATGGTATATTAAATTATTATATCGACAAGATTAACAAAACTCGAAGAACATTTGCTATCACATAAAAAGTTTTCATTGAAAATATCATGCGTCTTTACAAATATAGTTATCACTAATTATAAATTATCAATTTATCATTATCGGAATTGTATAGAAAAATATATTTATTATGTCTATTTCAATATTACTGCAGTCTACCGTGATATTTTTACTTCCATTACTACCTATCTACCTAGGCATATTATTATTATATGATTTATATTTTTAATAGGAAGGTACTCATAAATTATTTTATCAATCTGTCGTTAAAAAGCTCTGGAGGACACTTTCCTAATGCAATGGTGGTATTGTGACAACTGCCATTAATCAGTGAAACCTGTGAAGTTTTGAAATATAATATACTTATCATATTTTATACTCTTCAGCATATTAGGTATATTATAATAGGTCTAATTCAAGATCGTATCTGATTGTGCGAGATCAATGGGATCCGAACTCCCCTAAAATGTTTTCAACCTTTTACAAATGTTTAAATTAATTATTAAATGTAAATAACGATAAAAATATTTTCAGTCATTAATAGTCGTTTTAAAATTTCTATTAAACTGACTTTAAACAAAAAATTTAATTTTAATTTTTAATATAACATAAATTATCCACCAGACCACAAATTCGTGAATCGTTTTCATAATTTAATACTTTGAAATAATAATTTTTGTTCGTTAAAAATGAGTAGAAGAAAGAACGTAAATTAAATATTAAATTATTTTTGACCACAATGGTAAATACCAAAACTTAAAATATTATTCAATATTTACTAAAAAATATTATTTAAGACCTTCTCCTACCACAACAAAGATTTCTGAATATGGCCTTGAGTCTAATAATTGTAATTTGTAATGCAAAATTAGATAGGCAGCATATCTTAATAGACAATAGTATCAAAGTGTTACGACGTTTTACTTTCATTTTAAAATATGACCATGCGGTCATGGAAAGCATCGAGTCACTACAACGCTGCCAAGCGGAAACCAAGTTTGTTCTTAGTCCATAATAATAATATAAGTAACAGCATCTGTGCAAGGTTTACGGTGTACGACCATCTGTAATTTTACCTGTTTTCGGATGTAGGTCAATTCGTCAATTCGTGGCATTATCAATATCAAATTAATCCGTTATCAGGAATTGAATGAAAAAAGTAAATACTATGTTTTAATTTAATTTAACGACAGTTTATTTTAATAATAATATAATCGAATGAATAATTTTTTTAACAATAAATTATTCGCAACAACCGGATATCGTTTTATCAATAAGTACCTACTGCACGTCCTCGAATGCTCTTATCTCGTGTGGTAATAAATGTAATAATATAATTTCATAAAAGTAAAAATAATATTAAATTCAATATTAGTATTAACATTAGGTACGCTACATCCTTAATGTAATAGTACATACCTATATATTATATATATATAAAACGTAATATTTTCTTTCTACATCTACTGCGTTGCGCAAAATCAAAATTGTGCCATTGAGACATCTATCAGGTATTCAGGTTATTATTATTTTAACGGAGGGACTTCAATGATAAAAGTAATGTACGGTGTACCTATGAGATTTAGTAATATAATATTATAAATTATAATCATCGATTCCACTTATCAGAAAACGTAAAATGTACATTGGCACAGTGCAGTGTTTTTTGTTGACAATATTTAAAAAAATGTAATATATAATAGTTAAATTAACACGGAAAAATTGTAATAAAACTGTAAACATCAAAAATATCCTACTATTTAAATTTGGTGATTGGTAATTTAGATACTACAATTTCGATTTTGTTTATTGTAATTTATTTTGCTATATTGCTATAATTATAAAGGTCGTAGTAGAATTACGGACATATAGTTGCATTCCAGGCGATTTTTATCATATAAATTATAAATCATCTTTATTTCAAAAACTATCAACAATTTTGTAAATATTTCTCTTACATACCTAATAGTAAATAATAAAAACAACGATTTTTTAAAAAACAAAAAATACTCTTACTATTTTCATTGTTATAATTTTTAAGTTTTTTACTTTTTTGTACAATAAAATACATTTTTATTTATTACCTATTCCGAGTCAAAATATTATTCGTAGACTGTAGTATTTAATTATATATAAATCAAATTTCGGAAGAGTGGTTCAAGAATTTTGATGAACAAAGTATAGTTGATCACAATTTTACGGAACACCTAGCCTTGTGCCACTCCACTTTGCCCATCAAAACTTTAAATACCCATATGCCTATAACCATAGGCGTGCGCAAACTCCGGTTTTAGGGGCAGCAACAGATTAATTTGGTTCATTCTTCAAATTCACCATTAAAACAGGATCATAGATTTACTTGTTTTACTATTAGGTTTGAGTAACAAAATTAAAATTGTATTGGATATTTGTTTTTTGGATAAAAAGTTATACATTAAGCCCATTAAGGTATAAAGGTGTACTTTTCCACAAGCTTGTGATTAATATTTATTATTTATAATTAAGGCCCGGATTAATATGCATTTGCATGTTTTTTTCTTAACAGTTCGAAAAATAGTTAGGTATGCTTCAAAATCAAATAGTCAAAGTCAATAGATCCGAAATATAAAGTTTTATTTTGTTTATTTTTACATATTTTGTAATTTTTTGATGTCTGCATATTTCTGTATTTTACAATTTTTTATTGCATCTATACGGTTTTATATGCACAATATCAATAGTATGTAATATTTTGCTTATTTCAATTAAAATAATGAATTTATAGTTCGTGTAATTTGACCACAGATTTTTATGTAGAAATATATATATTTATATATTTTTTTATATATTTATATTTCCATATATTTCTATTATAGTATAAATGTTTGTGAATTTGACGTAGTCGTTTTTTTATCTTATCTGAGACCTATTCGGTACAAATACTTATCTGTTATTGAGTAGGTTTTCGTGAAATCGTGAATCATACATTAGTCCGTAGTCGTGTGTTTGTTGTGGATCGATGTGCACGTAATTTTCATTCAATTTAATTTATTTACATTTAAAATATTTATTTTCGTTTAGTCACATAGTTTATTTAATAAAAATATTTTTAATATTAATTTTTTAGATTTAAATTACAATATATTGAAATAACTACACACATACATATGTATATAAATATATAGGTATTAAACAAATAATTATACTCTGAATCGAAGATGTTTATTAAAAAAAAAAAACCAGATGGTTATACAATTAAAACTGTAAATAAAACAGTATTCGATATTTTGTCAGCCATGGTAGCCCTAAGTCCAGGGGTGACATAATGGTGTCTATACTGCTTCCGTGCGCACAACGACTATACTACCACAGAACTACTATAATCTACAACTCATAAATTATCTATTATTCAAAATTTGATTTTACTTATCAAAATATTCAGAATAATTTTCTTCTTTAGAATGTTAAATTTAAAGTGTATGTAATTGTAAAAAAAAGTTAAATCTTAAGAATATAAAAAATATACATTTTTAGTATATTTTTTTCTTTTTATTGTTTACTATAATGTAGGTATAAGAAATATTTTCAAAAAC
Source organism: Aphis craccivora (assembly GCA_009835225.1). Taxonomy (NCBI): domain Eukaryota; kingdom Metazoa; phylum Arthropoda; class Insecta; order Hemiptera; family Aphididae; genus Aphis; species Aphis craccivora. The sequence continues at coordinate 28,446 of VUJU01002312.1, forward strand.
TAATTGTTTTTGTAATAACGAATAATCTTAAAATAATTACCTGGTATAATATGTATTTTTATATGTCTATGATTATAAATTACGATTTACATTTTACTGGTATCGCTATATTATATCAAAATAAATCTATTTTATCCACAGACAATAGTTTATTCTATATATCTGTGATTTTATCTATATTCTAATCAAAATATTTTTGACATTAATTGTATCATCAATTAATAATATTGATAAAATATTATCTCCGATAATAAATGAAATAAGCAAGGTGGATATCAACCTTGGTAATAAGCTTACATTAAGGTGGATATCCACCTTGGCTTACGAGATAATAAATTATGATAAGATCTAAACTAAGACCACGGACGGTATGAAAACCTTGATAACATACATAATATTATAATAAAAAATCCAAATGTTCATAACTATTAACTAAGAAAAACACGTTTTATACTCGTTTCTGTAACCACTAACTAATGAAAATTATTTATGACAATTAGAGTTATAAATTAAAATAAACTTTTATAAAATTGTGTGTTTCATGTTTTAATTTTCTTTTAGGAAACCTGGGTTTACAAAAGGGTTGACAATTCAAGCTCAAACAAACTCAAGATCCCCACCACTCTCTATAACTTCAAGCCCTGGTTCTATTCAATCATCTAGCAGGTATGTTTTATAATGTATTTTAGATTTTAGTATTGGTTTAAAGTAATGTAATTGAATATTTTTGTTATTTTAGTACAAGTAGTGGTGTTCATTCAGCACCTCCAAATATGGAATCGGCAGCTGAACGCAAGTATGACCCTCCATTTAGGTCCATGTCGGCACCTGCACCCAGTAATTCGCAACCGTTATCTTCATCCACTGAAGTGACAACTGATAATTCTGAGGAAACTGCTAGTACATGTACAGTACCTGCCAACAGTAGTGGTTCAGACCAGCCAAATAGTCCTCCATCAGAAACTGTTTATCATCCAAAACACATACACCATCAAAGGTCATTACCAATTTTATCTTCAAATATGTTAAACAAACCTAGAACATTTCACAGGTCTACGTCAAAAACAGAAGCTGTAAAAAAGTAAGTTTTTATTTTAGTATGATTTTTACATAGATATTAAATACATTTTAGTTTAAGTCTTGAGTAAGTCCCTAAAGTATATTATATTTATTATTTTGTACCTAACTATAATCCTCAAAACTTTGCAATGACATAATATTATAATCGTTTACAAGAAACTGATTTCATGTAAAATATATCTAAATATAAAAAATAAATTATGTGGAAAAAATGTAAATAAAACTGTAGATAAAACTTAAGTTTAATTCTTATTTTCGATTTTTTAGATAAGTGTTGTAGAAAATTTATTTATTTTTTTTTTAAATGCCTTAATATTGTTTTAAGAATGCAATTTGATAATCTAATTTTAAACATCTCATTCTACTTATTAAAAATATGTATCACCATAATGATTGATAGTTATCAATTTGTTGCTTTTAGTAACGAATAGTAGCAATTACCAAATTGACTTATGGGGGCCTTTCACCTCATTTTTCATGTTATCTCTTATTTGATACTTCTAAGTTATAACTATAACTATAAACGCATATAAATAAATAAGCATAACCAATTTAATTAATAAAGGTAGTAATACAATAACTAATTACATCAAGTTCAATGATTAATTAGTTAGCTACAAACAGTTACAACGAAGCCTTAAAATTGTACTTACACAACATGGAGAGTATTAGTCTAACAAAACTCATGGGGTCTCTAAATTCAATAAACATATTTTTAAATATTATACTTAACCTAAATTTTATATTAAACAAATCTATATTATAATTTTTATTAAAATCCTCAAAAATAAAATTGTGTTGTTATTTTGAATTTTTTTTACCACCATTTTATTTGAAGAGCTTTAACATCCACAATAAGAAAAGACTAAAAATAATGTTAGTTACTGTTATCATTTTATTAGTAGGTATAAGTATATAACTAGTACTAGGACCAAAGCATAAATGTTTGTATATTGTTTCAGTAAGCGCGAAAGGCTAATTAATATTGAATTCTTAAAAATGTTATAATTAAAATAAAAATTATTTTTATAGATATTTATAATTATTCTTTGGAATGTATAGAATGTATAACTGAATTTTACCACAAAGTTTTGGAGGGTCTAATTTTAAAACTGTAGGATTTAGCATCCTTCTAAAATAGCATTTCAAAGTATGGTGATATATTTTAGCTTAAAGGTGATCTTTAGAAAATTTGTTTTAGAACAACTTTAACACATTGTTCATTTTTTTAGTTTCATTAAGAGAGAAACAGCTATGTTTTTTGGACTTGATGAAGAATTTGAAGAAACTGAAAAACTTAAATGGTTAGATAGAAGGAAACGTTTAGCAACTAGAAAATATGGAGAGTTGAAAAATGAATACATTAATTCTGTAAATGAAATTCCTATAACTCAAATATCACAGGTATTTTAAATTTTTTGCTAAATTTAGTTTAAAATATTTATATATTGTTTTTGTAATACATACTAATAAGTGATAAAAATTTTAGCCTGATGTATTACAATCTAGTCGAGATATTGATGAACGAGATAATTCCAATCGTGTTCAACCTCTAGGAAGGAAACCATCTGTTGCTAAATTAACATTAAGCGGATTATCTTTTGTTATTTCGGTATCTATTGTTTAAAATTTATTTTGTTATATTTTTATCATGTATATTTTCAATCATTTTTGTAGAAAACACTTAGTCGTAAAAAGAAAATAATAACAACATCAAATGAATGGTCTCGAAGTTATCCTTCATCCGTCACATCTGATGCTCCAACAATTTTATCCCAAATGACTGATGATGTAATTTCTATATAAAATTTAATATGTAGTTATATATATATTTATAATAATCTGTATTTAATTAAATTTTAGGTGTTTTTTGATCGACTCTCCTCGGATAGCGGCGACCAAGGAATAGAACAAGAAGTCGTGGATTCTGGTGGAAATTATGAAAGTTCAATTAGACAACATTATAAAAAACCACATCAAAGTTTCAGAAGATATTCTAGTTGGCAAAGAAATCCATCAAGAAGAGTTGAAGATGATCATATGCCAAACATTGGAATGGGTAGAATTTGGGGCAGAGTATTGGATAGAGCATTTGATAACTCTGACAGAAGGCAGTATGGAATGGGTTTTATTGGGAGAGTATGCAGGTACTAGTTAAATAATTAATTTAGTTAATTACAATAATTACATTTATTGTTTAAATATTTAATAAAAAAAAATTGTAGACGTTCTTTAAACAAGACAGTCGTAAACAGAAGAGATGTGAAACAACAACTTGATGATTTAGAAGATCATAGACCATTTTTTACTTATTGGGTGACAGTAGTTCAAATTTTGGTGCTATTCCTATCAATATTTTCTTATGGTCTTGGACCTTTTGGTATTGATCTCAGTCACCAATCTGGTGCTGTAAGTACATAATTTTATTTTATTTTATTTTATTAGTATAACAATGTTTAGGTAATACATTTTATTATGTAATATATTAGGTTATGGTCACAAGTTTATCCGTACAAATTATTGAATATATAGAACCTTCAAATTTTTGGATAGGACCAAGAGCAGTGAGTAACAAATTTATTTTATTTTATAAACTGTTTTCTTTAATTTTAATCAATTCATTTTTTTGTACTATCCAGGCGGATTTAATACATTTAGGAGCTAAATTTGCTCCTTGCATGCGGAAAGATAAAAACATAATGAAAGAAATTGAAAAATGGCGAGAAAAAGAGAGAGAAACTGCTTGTTGTATAAGAAATGATGACTCTGGATGTATTCAAGCATCAAAAGAACAATGCACAGTAAGATATAAATATTTTATTTCTATAAATTGAAATAATTAATCTACATCTATTGTATTTTATAATTATTTGTAACCATAATTAAGTTAATATTTGAAATATTCATTACAATTTTGTTTTATGATAGTTTATTATTATTTATTATTAACGTTAATATAATATCATTAAATATAAATTATATAGCGATTGTGTCTAAATCATAAAAATCAATAGCACCTTTTTAATTGGTGTTGCAATAAATATATTGCACACATTAATTTATACAGAATCTATATTCAATAATATTTTATATTATTTTTATAAAGTATAATATTATATATTATTATTTTTCTTTTGGTTGTGATCAACATAATACTATAATAGTACATTTGTTTAATAATTAAAATTAAAACATGCCTCTTGCTTAAATTGTATACATTTAAATTAAAAAATCTTTTAAATTTATAAATTATAAATACCAATTTTGTAGAAATTATGTATTTCGATTGTTTTCCTAAAACAAAATAATTTTATAACGTTTACTAAATTATAGCTTCAACATTAATCTATCTACTGAGCTTCATATTGTTTAAAACAAATAATTTTAAAATGTAAACATTTTCATACTAGATTTACCTGAAAACACATTTTTTTTTAAAGCTCACTTTTTATAATAACACTAAAAATACATAACAAATTAAATTTTTTACTTTTCTAGGAAAATTTTTTTATGTTAAAAAAAATTTTGTTTTTGTACATATTTTCTTATTTTATTTATTTTTTCCTAATTGTTGTTGAACATAAACCAGAATAGTATTATAATTTATATTATACTTTTAAAATAACTAATTGACAATATTCAATTTAAATTTACAATGCTCATAATGAGTATGAGCAAAATTTTAAAAATTAAGCTTTTTTATTTTGTTTTAAGTAAAGTTATATAATTTCAAATATTGGTTTTAACTTTAAAGTTTATTTATTGACTAATTGATATAGGAAATGAATTAGAGTTAGAGTTATTCTAAAATTTGATCTTTACCAAAATTATTTAACCAACAATTTGATAGTTTTATTCTTATCGAGTGTTTGTCTATTTGTACTGTTTTTAATACCATCTCACAAACGACTCACGGATAAGGGCGGAGGAAGTGGTGGTGGAGGAGGAGATGGAGATAAACCACCATCGGTAAGAATGTAGAATCAAACATAAATTTGCCAAATGCTATTGCTTGGCAGTTGACTTGTTATGATGATTGTTATTATTATGAAGATAAAGCTTTAATTTTGTATATTTTTTCAAAATTGTATATGTTTAAGAATTTTAATTAACATTTTATTTTTAATTATTATTTTAATAACATTTATATTTTTTCCTAGTACTCTAGTAATATTTAAGTATTTTATGTGTAATAAAGTGTAGTTATTTATTGTTTGATTTTAATAGATATATTTTTAGATGAACTCGTATCCTTATCTTTATTTCTTTTAATAATAGTTTGAATGCATTTTTAGAATTATAGTTTTATTTTGTCCAATGACTTTCTGATATAATTGCCATAATCATAATAATTTTATTATATTTTAGACATCAATTTCTAAATGGAAAAAATGGTCAGAAGTTGAAGCAGGACCTGGAGGGAGAATATCTGGTTCTGTTTGTGGCTTAGATCCAAAGTATTTAATTTTTTTATTAATTTATTATGTATATATAAACAAATTACTTGCTCATGTTAGGTATTGTGAAGCTCCTGCATCTATAGCTCCATTTGAATGGCCTGATGATATAACAAAATGGCCAATCTGCCGTAAAATGAGTGGCAGAGGTAGTGCACGACATAGCAGTTGGGGTAGTCCATTGATTCAGAAACTAACATCTGCTGAACACATGATTTGTGAAGTAATAGGGCACCCATGCTGTATTGGAATACATGGAACTTGTCGAATAACTACAAGAGAATATTGTGATTTTGTACATGGTTATTTTCATGATGATGCTTCATTATGCTCTCAAGTATATAACATTGATGACTGATATACAAACATTAAACCATGACATCATAGTTATGTATATATTAAAATGAATTACATTTTTATTTTGTAGGTTTCATGTCTAAATGATGTGTGTGGTCTCATACCTTTCTTTTCTCCTGAAATTCCTGATCAATTTTACAGATTGTGGATATCACTATTTATACATGCTGGGTAATTATTAAACATTTATATAAATTAATTATATTTTTTAAAATTAATATTTAAATATTTAATTTATTTTAAAATATATTATAGTTTATGATTTCTGCTAAGAAAAAATAATTTACATATTTATGTTTTTTCACTATATATTTTATTTACTGTCATGAAGAAATGTGTGAAAATTAAGTAACACAATATTTCAGTAATTTTAAGAATTAAAGAATATATTTTACCTGAAAATGTATATGTCACTGTTATTGTAAATACAGTTTTTACATTATTATCAAAAATTATAATAAAAATAAAAATGTCATACATAAAGTATAAATTTCTTATTTAGTTTATTATGTTTTTGATTTTTCTAGTATTCTTCATTTAGCAACAACAATCGTTATACAGTATTTTTTGATGAGAGATCTAGAAAAACTGACTGGTTCTTTAAGAATTGCTTTAATCTATTTGGGTTCTGGAGTGGCAGGCAATCTTGGCAGTGCAATATTTGTGCCTTATAGAGCTGATGTAAGTAAATTCATATATAATCTTTTATTAATTTATGATCAATTAGATTAGATTTTAAACTTTTTTTTTTATATTTATTGTTAGATAATATTAAATTTGTTCACTTATTTCAGGTGGGTCCAGCCGGTTCCCAATTCGGCCTTTTGGCGTGCCTTATAGTTGAAGTATTGAATTGTTGGCCTATGTTAAAGAGGCCCGAGCAGGCACTTTCAAAACTATTAGCTATCACATTCCTGCTGTTTCTGCTCGGGCTACTGCCTTGGGTGGACAACTTTGCACATCTATTTGGTTTCATTTTTGGATTCTTATTGTCTTATGCATTGTTGCCATTTGTTTCATTCGGACCATATGACCGTCAGAAGAAAATATTCCTGATCTGGGTGTGCCTGTTATCTGCGTTGTTTCTGTTCTTCTTGTTGTTGTTACTGTTCTACCTAATACCAATGTATGATTGTGAAATGTGTAGTTATTTCAATTGTATACCCATAACTAAAGACTTTTGCGCCAATCAGAATATTAATTTTAAAAATGATGATTATACGGTATGACAAATGTGGTGGCGACGGTGCAAGACCGCGCATACGTTAGTGACAACATTTGCGAATTGTTTTGTAACTTTAGCCACCTCCTGTAAAATGCTTGAGGTACTTGTTGATATTTATGCTCCCTTTTCAGTGATAAAAAGGAAGAATAATAAATATAATAAAATTATTATAGTTATTAAGAAATTTACTACTCAGTTTTATGTTATTGTGCAAAAAAAATCGTTAAGAATAATCAAATTGTATTATTTCTAATAAGTTATAGTATTAATTAATTTATATTAATAATGTACCTATGTTACATATTATTAGTATTGACTGAATTATTTTATTAGTGTTTTATCATTCAAGTGTGAGGGATAGCTTAAAAGTCAGTGATAAATTATAATGTTATGATTTTCGATTTTAAGTATAAGAAAATTAATTAAAAATCTATTTGGTGATTATATTTAATGATTTATTAATTAAAAATTGTAATTCACATACTTTCTTAACCAATATTTTAAATCGTTCCTTTTTAGATTATTATACATTATTTCAAAAAAAAAAAAATAATAATAATTTTTAAATTATAAAATGATTATTCCCTTTTTATGGTATCTATGTTGTTTAAAAATTTGTTTTTATTCATTGTTGCCCTGCCATGGCACAATCACTTCATCATGTCATAATAAATTTATTGCCAAACCTCAATTTTTTCAAAATAGCTTAACAAAACTATTTCTATCAAATAAATAATATACATATGTATAATATATTTATATTTATAGAGTTGATTAATAATTTAAATAATAATACAGTTAATATAATTCATCATTTTATTTAAATATCAAAAATAAGAAGGGAACTGATTTCAGAATAATCCTTTATTAATAATTTTTTTTTTACCATTGTCACATATTTAATAGTTTGTTTTAAAAATACAATATATTCCCATCTATATTATGTTTTTGTTGTCAAAATTAATGCCAGTTTTAAGCAATATAACAGTGTATAACTATCATTAAAATTCATTTTTAACAATATTTTGAAATCATGTTTTTAAGATAAAATCAGTAGGTACTTATTTAATAATATGGGTAATATTGATGGATAGTTGCTTGATGCGGGGTCATACAATTAAATACCATAAAAGTACCTAATTTATATCTACCTATATAAAAGTAAATTGGTTAAAGATTCATAAACATTTTTAATTATTAATATCTTGATTTGTGGAATAAATTATTTTCTTATAATTCTTATATTTAATCCAATTTTTGAAAAAGATATATTCAGTATTTATAATTTATCTAGATGTATAAATAATAATTACAAATGTTTAATACAGGAAATAACTAGAAACATAAAATCCTTTTAAGTATCTTATAATTTTTTTTTTTGTACTCTTTGTTAAATATTTGTGCACAAATACTTAATGTGTAATACAATAATTATAGTGTTATAATAATAATTGGAGCGTTACAGATCACTTTAAATACTACCTAATATGTATTTATCTGGCAAAAAATAAATGACAATGTGTTTATTTAGGTACAAAATTTTTAAAATTTAAAAGTCCAAAATATTTTGATTTCAATTTTTGTGAATAAAAGAATTCTAATTTCTAAATATAATGTATAATAATCATCATAAAATATATTTACAATGTATAATGTGTAGGATAGGTATAATTTTTTCTAACACTTAAAATTAAAAACTCTTTTTTTTTGTAATTGTTCATTTTAATGTAAAGAAAACCTAACAATATTGAAACACAGCTGAGTTATCTCAAACTTTAGGTAACATATTGTAAGTTTTATTAGTATAATGTTTCAAAGTTCAAACAACTATACAAAATAGTATCCATAAATGTATCCTCATTTTTTATTCATCCACCGGTATGACCGCGTTCATGCGCATAATTTAATAATATTCTATATTTTGTAAAATTATATCTTATAGGAATAATAAAATATTATATCCGCTTTCGCGTTAGGTATACATAGTACAAATTCACATTGTAATTTGTATGTAGTAGGTACCCATTTCCGATTATAATGATTAATGAGCAATTGTACAATGTACAGTTATCGTACTCGTGTCTAATAATATAAACGACCAAATTCATAGTAATTATTATTGTTATTATAACGAACGAAAGTCATTATCAAAATCGTTTAATTTTTCTGCATTTTCAGGGTAAAATCCTCAAAAAACATCTCACGATTGCTTTCGACGATTTATTAATTATTATTTTTTTTTTCTTGCTCCAAACATTCTCTCTGTTTCACCACTCGCCTCCTAATAGATATTATAGTATAATGTATTGGCGCACATTATAGCCACTATAGGTACCTCGTCTTCCGCTGTGGCAGGATGACGAAACCATAATGATGATCTAATTAGTCCTGAGAGGTTCCCACATCGACGTCAACCTGTAATGGCTGTAATGCCACAGTGCATATCAGTGGCGTAACTGAGGGCCCGCAGACCCCGTGTTGCGGGGGGGGGGGCACGGAAATTTGAGGCCTTTTGTTATAGGGTTATATTTGCTAAAAAATATATTAGAGGCCCATTTTAAACATTTTTTTATTTATGCGGGAGGCCCAAATTTTTTTTGTTACGCCACTGATGCATATATTATTTATCATCCGTGTACGTTCGAGTCCGTTTTATATAATTTGTAATATTATACCTACTTTTAATAATAATACGCACGTTATATGATATATTATAATATTAAGACTGTTTAAATATAAAAAAAAAAATTTACGTACAATGGTACTTGTGTCTTGTACTCTTGTACAGTTAGATTATATTGTATTGATAATAATTATTATTTTAATTAATATTATTTTAATTGAAACAAAGGTCGAACTGAATTCGTACAAGGAGAAAATGTACTATTGCCTATATTATTGATAGATATCACTATATAATTATATTATTTAAAAAACATTGTATCATTAATAATATCTATCCTCGTTAAATTAACATTATCGTCGAGGCTGACGCATCGGCGTATCCTCCAATAATGCATTTTATATCATTTTGTGCATTTGTTACGTACATTATACCGTATAACAATAATAATATAATATTAACAGTCTTAAATTATATTTTTAAACGCTCTATTATATAATAATTTTAAACGTTCACATTTACACATTTAAAACAGAAATCTAAAATTTGTATTTACAATACAATTTCGTTTAACTCGTCGTATAACCTTTAATAGGGATACCCTTTTAGGTACCTTACATTGTACCTATTATTACTCTACATACATACATACATTACGCTTCCACAAATTTATCGGTTCTTTTGGAAAATTAAATAAATATAATTATGTATAAAATTAACGTAAAAGAAAAAAATTATAATAATTATTTCATAATTACGAATAAATTAATTTTAAACATTTTAGTGAAAATATTTTAATGAAACTTGATTTATTTATTTTTTCAAATCCACTAA
>VUJU01002313.1:0-14473 GCA_009835225.1 Aphis craccivora
GAGTATGCTCTCAAGTCTCAATCGATTTGCTATTTTAACTCTCAAGATATTTTTACAAAATTATAAGTATACCTACTACAATATACTACATATACTCAAATCATATATACAAAGGAAAAAACAATATTTATTTAATTAAGTAATTGTCTCAAATGTACGACAATTATTTATGACTGAAAGAGTCATACTCTTTATTTTTTAAAAATAAAAAATATTTTTAAGATTTGTAAAGATTTATGAGGTATAAATGTATAATATAAAGAGGATACATAAACAATCTGATTTAAATTCTTTACATATTATTGACAAGCTCTTTACCGGCTCTACTCCTATAACACATAACAAAAATATTTTTATTGTATTAAATGTTTATATTTTGATATTTTATGATTTAGTATACTCTCAAAATAATTAATGGGAACACCTCTGTATATAAATAAATAAAAAAAAAATATATTGTTTCTAATTTAGTTAGTTAATCATGACTTATAGTAGGTAGTTTCACGTAGCAACGCTGCTTGTTAAATATATGTTTATTATCAACTTGGTAAAAGTTATTGTGAGAATTTGCATTTTTGTATTTACAAAAATTATATTTTACATTTTGTGAAGATTACTTTGTATTTCTCAGTAATTTTATTTAAGATAATGTCAATTTGCAAAGGTTATGGTCACATTTGCAATATAAAAGTCGATCGCACAGGAGTTTTTGTACATAGGTTATTCTGGAGAGGATGTCATTTTTGCAAGACACGAAAGATAATGAAACTTGTTTGGATTTGCGAACAATGTCATATAAAAGGACATTTAAGATGTTTTCAAAAAGTAAATAAATAAATAAATAAAAAGATATAATGCTTACCTTCTAAAACCGTGACAGGAACAACGCTTTACACAGACGGCCTTATCCTGGAATTGGTTTACACTTTTTCACTTACTCCCAAGAGATAGGTTGTCTTGTGTGTTACTCGCATGTCTATAAGTAGTGCATCGCTTTGATAATTATGCTGATCTATGTGTCTTCATAATTGTCGACTCACTACTTATTTGTGCTAACTATGATGCCCCCATTTGTGGTTGTTTATTAAATATTGTCATAAATTAATTGATATATTGGTATTAAAACATACCCCCTTGTTAAAAATTGTATATGCCCTCACATACATTAACATATAGCTGATATATTCATATAATTTTGTAAAATATGGTTAAATAATAGAAATAATATAAATGATTTACAATGATAATTAATAATTACACAATTTTTGGTGTAGGTGCGCTTTTTGTTGATTTCATCTTATGCCAATTGATCTATAGATGGGGAAAGGGAGGTATAATATACAGGGTTATTCAAAATGAATCATCCGATGCTTTGCACCTGGCTTCCTGGGTCACCTAATCATATGCCATAAGATTATGTGTTTTGAGGATATGTTAAAAATACTGTATATACGACCACTATTATCATAGAACACTAGTGTTCTATGCTATTATCATCAACCAAAGAGGAGTTAAAAAATAGCGCAATCGCCAGTCTATTGAGATTACATAGCGTTGTATAGCATCCAACTAGATGTTGTTCTTATGACCAAGGGAAGCCACGTAGAACATTTATTGGTACAGTTAATTAAACTTGACATATTTTTCTTTTATTTGATGTATAAAATATTGTTCTAAACCTAAAAAATAAAATAATATAAGTATTTTAAATCGGATGAATCATTTTGAATAACTTTGTATAATATATTCATATTTATCCATCTCCATTTCTGACGTTGGTGTTGTCGATGTTGATCTTTTGTTAAGTGTACTGTTTTGCAGACAGGAACAGCCATTGATTAAGTCGTACTTTAGTATGTGTTTTTTGTGCCAATTATGATTGTCTTTTATTAGAATTGTATTCAGCTGTGAATATCCATATGATTGGACTTCTGTAGATTTGTTTGTAGCTATAGATTGTATTTTTTTTTGTGGTTGAGATAGGAAAGTGTATAGGTATAGATTTTTATTATGATAACTGGTCAATAAAGCAAAGCAATTCTACCAATCATTGTTTACACAAAAAAAAAATTCTTATATGCTAAATATTATTATACAATTTAATGTTTAAGCTTTAAAATGTTACTTAAGATTATGTTATTCTGATAGAGCATCAATTAATAAAATATAAATTTTTTAATAACAATATAATATATATATTTGTTTTTTTTTTACTTATATAAGGTGTCTACCAGTATGTATATTTTTACAAAATGTGTTTATAATATTATAAAATTTTTATTTTTACATGTGGTGCAATTAAAAGTACTAATTTGATTGCTATAATGATAATTAGAACAATTTTAATATAGATAATCATTATAGTTATGCTACATTATGTTTGTATTAGGTTTGTATATTGAGCTTCTTAGTTCTTGTTTGTATTTTTTTTTTTTTACTAGTTCTATGTCACTAAAAATGGTGCTAATATTCATTAAATATATTATGCTCATGTTAATATTTACTTTGGTGGATTTCTGTACTCTTGGCAATATTTTTATTGCCTATAGTGACATAGAGATATCGCAATTTTCAGTGTCAAGTAATATTCCTACTTTTTTATTTTATAATTGTAAATATTTTTGTATGTGCAGGCGCTGTTGTTACTGTTGCCTGCTGGACGGTCGTTCTTGTACGCTGGACCGGTACTGCCATTAGTGGTAAGGGTGGGGGACGGAACGTCCTCGCGGACGGAGGAATCGGGGATGATCGCAGTGTGCCAGTCGGCTGTACAGTCCGTCTCACGCTCCGGGACAGGTCGGTTTCCGCGGGTGATGCGTTGGTCCGGTTGTTAGTCGTCGTTGTTTGTGGCGCTGTTGTTATGATGAGAGCAAAACCATGTCCCGAAAATTCCACCTGGAAAAACTGGCATCACCAACCACCCCACCGGCACCAAGTCCACAACCACAAGAGGAAACGACCTCGTCAGTCGCAGAGGTTAGAAATACCTACCGGGGCAGCCAGAACCTCGGAACAGCTGACAGCCACCTCCAAAACACCGGAAGATATAGAAGATTCTGAACTGGATGAGGTAAGAAATGAAAATACTATGAATATATAAAGAATTATTGGTACATATTGCATGGCGAAAAATATTGAGAATAGAATTTTTCATAAAACATAAAATAATATACCATACTTAATAAAATTTTAAATTTTAAAATAATTTATTCTGATTTTGTTCAGTTTGTTTGTTAATTGATAATATATGATGTATTATTTTTAATTTAATCAACTTCAACTCAGAAAATTTGTAATATTATTCAGCCTGAAGTAACAGCAACAACAGCGCCACAATCAACGACGACTGACAACCGGACCAATGCATCACCCGCAGAAACCGACCTGTCCTGGAGCGTGAGACGGACTGTACAGCTGACTGGCACATCACGATCATCCCCGATTCACCCGTCCACGAGGATGTTCCGTCCACCACGCCTACCACTAATGGCAGTACCAGTCCAGCGTTCAAGAACGACCGTCCAGCCGGCAACAGGAACAACAGCGCCGTCAAGTCCACCGTCCACTACCAACGTTTCCCGACCATCGTCGCCGCCGCTAGAATTCTTCTTCCCGACGGCCCCATGCTCTCGCCGTTCTTCTAGCGGCTCGGCGATGGTCTCGACTTGGACGATATCTCCGCCATCTCGGCAGCAATTCTTCGTCCACCATGATCCGTGAAAAACAGTTTGTCTGACGACAGAGTTTCCCATTTTTGAAAAGATTCGTTATAGATTTGAAATAAGCAGAGTAAAGTTAACACGAGATGTTATCTATACCTACGCAACGAAATAATAGACAGAGCAGTCGACCGTTGTTATTATTGAAACTATGGGTAATATATATATATAGAGAATTATACAAATTTTTTTATAAATTTTAAACTACTAGTACTTACATATTTTAATAATGATGTTGATAAATACGTTGATTAATTTTAATTTTATATCTTTTAATAATATAAACCTAGGTATTTCCATAATTTAACATATTTATACTAAATAATATAATACATATACTATACTTATTAAATACTGATAATAATATAATTAACTACGAAAAATACTTCTCGTTTAATATAAAAATACGACTTGAATTTAAGTTGAACAAATCACATTAGGTACATTGAACAGTCGTAGGCACTACACTACAAACTTATTTTTCTGTAGAGCGATAGATCTCCAAATTTTTTATTGGGTGTAACCAATATAAATAATAAGTGATTAAAATATGAAAAACAATGTTATTTTTTATGTACACAATAAAATTTATATTTAAATATAACAAAGGTACCTAATAATTTTTATAACAAAACAAATAAAATAAAATAAAATAAAATAACCAAAAAACATTTAAACAACTATTGTGACAGGTCCAGATGGAAAAGAAAAATTCGTGATGTCTGCAGACTTATAATGTCGTGCACTTGGACGGGGTATAGCGGCGGTGGTGGACGATGACGGAAACTCGGGTGTAACGGCTGAGACGGATAGCGGCAGGCCGCTCGTGCTCGGCCGACGGGATTTCGAGGCGAACCACCGCACTAGTACGTTTGTCCGATATGTCGTTTTCGTCCAGGTGTCCCGCCGATCAAGTTCGAACTGCTTGTCACCGATGTCGCAAGACCGGATGCACTAGATAGGGAACGCTGCAGCCGGTTGCAAGCACGCCTTGCGACCGGCCGCAGCGTCGACAGCCGGTGCAAGGTGTCGCGGACATCCATTCCGCTGGCATCACTTACTCGAATCTGCGCCACTGCTGCCGACGCCGTCGCTACTTTCCGACATCTGTCTTTCGGTTTTCTTCCTCTTATTTCTATATCAATTTGAACGTCTGTCAAAAAAAAAACTCTGTCATCCTCTGCTAATCAATATCACGTAAATCTGGCTTTACACAGCCACAGCAAACGGCCCAGAAGGTCCTTCGTACAGCACTCCGGACGACCGGCAGAAATCGACGTCTTTTTCGTCGCACCGTTAAATCGTCCAAGCCAAAGATAAAGGCTTACCTCTCGATCGTTATCGTCATACGGAGGCTCTTCTACCGCCTCTGGTGTTATGGGTCGGAACCAATAAGGCTCCGGCGTTATTGTTCATACTTCCTCAAGACGTAAACAAAAGTAAACATTTTCCAACAGTTTACAAAAAAAAAAAACGGAGAAAAACAAAAAAAAAAAAGTGACGGAAAAACGGGAATTTTTACGCAAAACCAGTTTTCGACCAAATCGATATTTTTATATGGTTGTAACGCAAAAACTAATCACTGTAAATAATTAAAATTTTCACTACATGTTTAAAATATTGTTATTAATAAATGGATAAATTTTCAAAATATTTTAAATTTTTTTGAACTATTTATAGATCACTGAAATTTTCGATTTTTCGATAAACAAATTTTGGATGGCCAAAAAAACTTGAAAATTTAATACAAGTTTGCTTATGAGTTTTTCTTATTGTAGTTAAAAAAAAATCAAAAATCGTTAGTCACAATTTTATTTTATAAGCGTTTATAATTCAAATTTTTACGATATATGTCAAAATCACGAAAATTTGCAAGTAATTTTGTTGTTGAAAAATCATAAAAAATGTTGTGTTTATAACTAAGGATTGAAAATATTACATTAAATTTTCTATAAGTTCTTCAAGTAGCTATAAAGAAAAGTCGACGCATTATTATAGGAAAAATTTTAAGTGCGTTAGAATTTAAAATTTTTACTAAATAGCTTAACAATAACGATTTATCCTCAAACGATTTTAAATATTTATTATTATTCAAAATGTATAAGTCGTAGATACTTGAAAATTTCACCAGTTATTTATATTGGTATTTTCTTTACATAATTTGATTTTCAAAATATTTTGACTTTTTTGAGCTATTTATAGACAACTGGAATTTTCAATTTTTCTAAGAATTTTTTTTTGAAGTGTCGATAAAATGTTTTTGGCTGATTCAAAATACTTGAAAAATTAATAAAAAGTTCTTCATAAGTTATTCTTATGGTGATAAAAAAATTATAAGAATACATGGGTACAAATTTTTTTTATTAGAATTTGAAGCTCAAATATTGACAAAAATTCGTCAAAATCATGAATATAATAGTATGCAAGTTATTTTGTAGGTATAATTCATAAAAATCTTTTGTAATACAAGATTTTCTATAAGTTTAGGTTACAAAATTATAAAAGAACTTAAATTTTGGTGAATTCAAGCCATTAAAATATAAACCACCTTTTTTACCAACCACTGGAAATTATATCCTAGGCTAACAAATCATCTTCGTTCAGAATCGTTTTTCGTATACAATGATACTTATCATATAATCATATTTAACACTCCTTTAATATATCATAGTGATCCACTCAGCACTTATTGTACAGCAGAGCGGTACCCACTTACCCACTTTTTTCAATTATAATTTTATTTGTTATTTAAAAGAAAGCGTATGGAATAGTATAATATTTATTATTTTATTATTTTCAAAATATTCAAGTATATCAATAACATCATTCATATCTATGATTTTTTTTCATATTTTATCATATGTTTGATGTGCAATAATATATAATTTAGAATTTTATTGTTTGAATTTAACAAATATTTCAAATAAAAATTTATCATTTCCTTGGTTGTTTGAAAACGAAAGCTGTAAGTAGATATTTTTCCATGGATTTTATCAAAACAATTACTTTCACGAGGAACTCCGCATTTATCAGTAAACCATATACTAATTATGTTCTATTATAGTCCATATAACGACTATATTTTTTTAAATCTTTACACCTATGGTACAATAATCATAGGTATGTGAGTTGTGATAAATAACAATACTATCATTTACATTTAGTTACAAGCTTTTTAAAATTGTATACTTATATAAATATCTCAATTATTATTTTACATGGATAATGCTTGAATTGAAGAGGCCATTCAACGACAGTACTTCGGTGATAGTATTAAATATTAATTAAAAACGTATTATTGTGGTTGTTACTAGTTTTATTTATTTATTACAACTTTTTATGAGAAAAATTAAATTAATTAATGTAAAATTTAATTTTATTAAAAACTTAGTATGTTAGAATTTAAGTAAAAAAAAAAAAATGATATTTTTAAGCCTGAATTATAATATTAAAAAAATTAATTGATTTTTAAGTCTTTTCCATAATAAATGCGTTTAAGAATTTTTGGAGGTCTATTTATTATGTATGAGATATCGTAATTAGATTGTTGAAACTATTTTATAAGTAGAATTTTACTTATTTTTAAGAATATCTAAATGCATATTTTATAGTTTTGAAACTACCTACTTATTTGAAATATGAGTATTATTTTTGACAAAGTATAATACACATATGAGCTTAAAATAACCAACTAAAAACTGTCAAATATTTTTTTTATTATAAAACATGGTAGCATATAACTAAAATTCATGCTAATAATATTTTAATATTATATAATTAACTTAGGCATTAAATTTATAAAAAAACAAAATGTAATTATTTATTAAAATGAACGTGTTAAGTACTTTGAAAACTCTTCTAATAATAAATCATTATCTTAATTAAATTTTAAAATTTGTTTTTAGATAGGTAATAATAACCACAATATATAAATTAATTAAACCTTATAAAAAAAAACTTCCACCCACATTGAATTTACATTACATACTATACGATCATATATGAATATAAAATATATAATAACTTTTTTGATAAGTTTTCGATCAAATCATATTTTTTGGTGGTGGTATATGAAGAATTAATACTTCTAAATCACATTAAGTATTCTCAATTTATTTTCATAATTTCATACTGATAAGTAATTTTCAATTCTTTATACTTAATCAGTTTTCTTTAAATTAAATTAAATTCTCCTTGAAAATTAATTTTATAAAATTATAATATTAAGTAGGTAAATAATTTTTAAATTTATTGTATAATTAGAAAACTAAATAAAAATGTTACTTATTATATTTTTTCCCTTATATATTTATTCAAGATGATGACTTTTAAATTTAATATTATTATTACTATTTGTGGTTTGGCTTTACAATAACTATCTATAAGCATTTATCGAGAAGCATTAGTACTAATATATCGTTTTAATATTTTCCAAAATGCAGTGAATTTTAGATTTATTTAATTATTTTACACATAAACCTCAATTTAAATGTGGACTAAACACTTATTATGTATGATATATAGAGATATTCAAATATTAGTATAATAATTGTTTTTCGTAGGCGTGTTTTTACCGCTGAAAATGACCAGTGTGACATCCTTTTAAGAAAACAATTATTTTTATTATTATTCATGAAAATAAGAGTAATAGTTATGAATTATTTTGATTATTTGCAGTCATAAATATAGTGGTTCAATTATATATATAATACATAAACATTAAACATATATGATTTATTTATAATAATAAGTAATATTTTGTAAATTTCACATGACTTTGATCAAATATCAAATTGAAAAATAATTTTGATCACCCATAATCATGATTGGAACAATAAATTAATATGACCGCATTAATATCCAGACGAATTTCCTTTTCGGCGGAAATCTGGCATAGCCTCGATCATTCCTGATGGAGTCCTGGCAATAGCTGATGCTGCTGAACCACCTGAACCACCATTATCTTTCAGTCTCATTACTGGATGACCAATGTCTTTAAGTTTTTGTACAACATCCTGAAAAAAAAATAAGAAAATGAAAACAAGACTTTAAGAATAGCAAATTATTTTAAGAAATATATCTATCTTGTTTAATATATTTTACCTTAGTCGTTCCGTATTCATATTGAACTTGCATAGGCATAAGTTGGTGATAAATTCTAGGTTTATCTATTACTTCTTTTAGTGTTTTATTATACCACAGTTTTAAAGCGGATGCCTGGAAATAAAATTTTTTTGTCTGTTATTTTGGCTTTAATACAGTTAGTATTGTTTTTATTTGTACTCAATCATAATAATTAATAAACTAAATTTGAGACCATTACTATATAATAGTGGTTATTTTATATTCTTCAAAAACTATTTATATTGTATAAAATATTCAGTAATTTTTTTAATAGTAAACATTATTATCATCTTAAAACATAGTATTAACGTTAAAGATGATTTTTTTTGTATTATTTTGGAATAAATTAAAATGTATAGCAATAAATATTATATATATAAAAAACAGTTGATTTAAAATTAAACCAATTAATATTTTAAAATCAAAATATAAACGAATTAAAAAAATCTTACGTATGAAGTGGCAAGAGTGATTTTTGAACCTCCTGCTGCTCCTGCCGCTAGAACAAAATCGCCATTTTTGTCGGTAAATATAGTCGGGCACATGGAAGACATTGGTCGTTTGCCTGGTTTTATGAAATTGGCCGGCGATGATGGAATTCCGTAGTGGTTGGAGAGCCCCGGTGTTGAAAAATCGTTCATTTGATTATTAAAAATAATACCGGTGTTAGGAGACATGAAACCACAGCCGAAACTAAAAATAAATACAAATGCGACGTATCGATTATAACTATTGTAATTTATGCATGATCAGTTTTTGAAAATTTAGAAATCTGTATTCACTGTGTATTTATCGTATTAGTGCATACGACGACGTTTCCCATCGAATCAATTACAGCCAAGTTGGCGGTTCCGTGATCATCCGGCATATCAAAATCAGCTCCATAGTATTTAGGGTCTGGCGACGTGAAATTATCAGACATTTTACTTTGTATACTTTTTATGTAACTGTCAGATTTCACTTTTTTGTAGATCTGAAAAATTCAATTTATTCAAATGCATTATACTAATAGTAATATACGTATAGAGTGTCTGTTGAATAAAACGTACTTCAGACACGTTTATAAATTTATGATCTCCTAAATGGGTTCTTTCGCCGTACCCAAATTTGAACGCCTCCACCAATCGATGTGCGTCCAGGCCAGCATTGGGTGCTGGTAAAATGCCGTCCAATATGCGGAGAATGAATGCTAATATTATGCCAGAACCGGGAGGTGGCCCTGCGTGTATTGTATATCCGCTCTTTAATTTTACGGAAAACGCTTCTTCGATTTCAACACTGTGAACATAATAATATTGTAATATTCATTTGTATTAGTTTTTTATTACGAACGATTTGTAATAAAATAATAATTTACGTTTTAAATAAAATCTTTATATGTAAAACTATATCGAAAATAAAAATTGATTTATTTAGCCATATTTATTCATTATTATAAATAAATGTTGATTATTTTTAAACATTTACAGAACATTTGATTTAAAAAATGTATACTCACTTATAATTTGCTAAATCTTCTTTTGTAATAATACCATTTACTGTTTTTAAATCGTCTACTATTTTTGATGTTAATGATCCATTATAAATGGCATCAACTCCTTCTTTTGCTACGATTCTCAACGTTTCTGCTAATTTTGGTAACTTGTAAATTTCTCCCGTTTTCTTTGAATGACCGGTTTTTTCATCAAAAAATGTTTCTCTATAAACAAATAACGAATAATACGTATAAATTAATTTTAAGTTTCTTGCAATATGCTTTGATTAATTCATATAAGAAATTGCTTAAAATTATATAAGAAAAATCTATTTTTTTTTAAAGCATCTTTCATAAATATTAATTTATAATATAAATGGATAATGGATATTCACATAATATATTATCATACCTAAGCATAGAATCTGCTTTTATTATTTCTACATCATCCTTCAAACTTATTTCTAGATGTTTACTGATTTTTATGCCTTCTTCGCATAACTTAATTGTTGGTTCAAAAAGTGATTCCCACGAAACTCCGCCACCGTACAATTTATAAATTTCTGAATAACCCTTAAATGCTCCTAGAACTCCAGCAGCCAAACCTCCTGAAATGTTCCAAATCAAAAATGAGAATATTTATAATCATTTATTTTTATACATGCATTAATATTTTCAAAACTAATAGCTGAGACTTGTATTGATTATGCTTGTTGACCTTAAATTGATAAGCAATATAAGTATATTTTAGTAAGAGCATTTTTAAACCTTGTCTTTCAAGTATATATATTATATATGTATAAATAAACTTGTGTTTGAATTTATATCTTTAAATTAGGTTGGTTATTTTATGAAAACAACATCACCAATAAGAAGTAAAAACTTTAGCAAATATTAAATGAATTATATAGGAATGTTCAGAAAAAAACTGTCAGTTATGGATTAAAACTGAAAACACTGAGTTGTTCATGACAGATTCAGTATTAGATAAATATTAATTAATTATATCATTACAAATATTGACTGTCTATGAATAATAAAATTAACGATTAGTACCCAAAAATATACGTAGACAATTATTTTATTTAATACTATACAGTATACGATAATAATCGTGTTTATTACTCGTAATTTTAAAATCGGTAATACCATGAAGACAATTTGAATTAATTATTTGCACAGAAAAAATCAGGCAATTCACATTATAATTTATATTTTTATCTATACCTATTTCATAAAACAATACAATTTAGAACTTATATTAATAGAAATAAATGCTTATTTTTATATAATATTGTCAACATCGTAGTTGCAAATGTTGTATAACAAATACATAAGATATAGACTTATAGTCTATAGATAATAATCAGATGCACAATATCAATAAAAAAAATTGAGGCGCTAAGCACGCCAAAGACCTAAATTTCACCCATTTGTGCCAATATGGTAACATATACGAGATAATTTATATGTTTTTTACTCGTAATACATACCATTTATAGAACTATTTGGATCTTTTACAAACATGTTTGTTGTTGCTGCGGCTGGAGCTGTTTCGCGTGCATTAATCGACATTATTTTTTTGGTTGTAGCATTGTAGAAACTCATTATAAAACCTCCACCAACACCCATTTGATGAGGACATAAGACACCGTCGCATAACATCGTAGCTATTGAGGCATCTATAGCATTTCCACCATTCGATATCACGTCACTGTTTAAAAAAAAAAAAAAAATAAATAATAATGTAAATATTGTAAATACTTATTTATTAATTACAAGTTAAAATATTAAAATAACAAAACAAAACAAAACTTTATTATTATTTTAAATTATACTCGTATGTTGCAAATGACAACTTGATTCTAAAATTCTATAATGTCCTACATTAATTTTTAAGAACATTATTAACTCATCAATTCTGTAATATGTAATTTGAAGGCAAGTATAGAATATATATATATATTGTATATTGAATTAGTTTGTTATTACTTATTAGTATACATACTCATATATATTTGTAGTGATAAAAATTAAATTAACAGTTTACTATTTAGAATATTTTACTGAATATTAGGTTATTACGAAAATAAATATACTATAAACTTTTATATAAATAATAAACGGAATCACCTATTAAAAAAAAAATAATAAAATAAAAAGATTGCATAGATTTTGAATGTATGCATGATATCCTTAATGATTGTGTCATCAAAATGTTAAATGTTAAACTTTCATTTGAAGTTGATCAAATTATTATTTCGTATTTAAAATTTAATGTTATTATATTGATTTATATTACACTCCGATTTGTGCACATGGTCCACCGTTTGATACGACACCGACCTTTCGGTATAAGCCCATTGGCATACTTGATGGTGGCAACGGAAATTCTGGGTCAGATGTAGTTTTGGTGTCATCATATTGTAAAAATATGATTATGGCCGCCACTATAACAGCGAATACTAATAGCACTCCAGTTAGAATTAGATAAAGGCATCGTCTTGACAGTAATCTGAAAATGAACAATACAATTTTTAGGTTGATTTATTAGGTCTAATCCTAATGCCAACAGTTTTCAATAAAAGAATGAGATCAAATAAAGAATAGTTTTGGTTATAGTTTGCTTTAAATACAAAGAATATTTTTAACAGATTAATGAAGCACTTATAATAATATTAATAAAATTAATTAATTATTATTAATAGCAAATGAACTATGATTGTATTTAAATTTTAAAAAAAATTCATCGATGACCATTGACCACGTATTATTTTAATATGTAAATCTAGATATTTTATGATTATAGGAAAACTATTAATTGATAATAGTCCAGAACACGTTTATTAAAATATCTCATCTAATCTAAATATTAAAATTGATTAATATAAAAAAATAAAAATAAAAATTATCAATGATGAGTATTATAAATCCGTTTTTAGCTGGGGTTGAAAGTTAAGGAAATTCCTGGAAAACGGTAATATTCCCGAGAATATCCAGTGGGTCATGGAAAAAATATCGTTCCTCTTGGAAAAAAAATACAACCAATATTTTTGGTAAGAAATAATTTTTTTTTAGTAATAGGTACTTTATAATTTTAAGATAATGATGTTTTAAATTATTATGTACTATATTAGAGCAACATTATCCATATCGAAATAAATATTAATTAGTATCAACCAATTAAGTATAGATTGCTCAAATATCAATACATAATTTAACTACTTATTTTGAATTTAGTTGGTCACTTACAAAGTTACAACCACTAATCTTATTATTTCTACTTAGTATAAGGTCTGTACTCACAAATGTCGTATTTATTTTTAGGATAGACAATAACTACAACGTACTATACGTGGATATTTACACATTGTAATGCTTAATAAATAGTAATTGATTATAATAAGTTTGTCTGTATTCCCGAGCATTCTTGCTAAGTTACGTGTTGCTTATAATTGTACTTACAGTTGTATTATACGTTATACGTCTCCTTACCATTAAGCCTAAGTTCAATATAAAATATAAACGGAACACAAGTTAATTGTGTATTTTAAAATATTTTTCAAACAACTTATAACGGGTAATTTGGGCAAACATTGCTTAATAACTATGTCCAATAATCATTTATTTAAATAATTAAAAATTTATGATTCTAAATAACGATAAAATAGTTATGTTTCGTGAATACTGTACATCATTCTAATTATAAGTTCAATTAGTCTAGTTAAAAAATAATCGATTATACGTGAAGTGGAAATAGAACTTGATAGGGTTTTTTTTTAAATTCTATAGGTGCCAAATGGATAAGTAATCAATAAGTAATCGGGTCAATCACAGATTTATCAGAAGAAACTAAGTTATAGAGCTAATTAACATTGAAGAAATAAAATTTGATATCATGTGGTGATTGTCTAAATCTAAATTAAAAAAGTTATGATATGAATTTACAATTAAAAAGCTCTTTATTATTTATCGATTATTTAAGTTAGGTAGGTATGCGCTATCATTAACTTAAGGTACACATTTAATTTATTTTTAAGTCTTACTATAGAAATAATTTTTATATACAATTAAGATGTAGTTATAGAGTACAATATGAAAAAGAAAATTCAATATTATAACGTAGGGAATTTATATGTTGTCTTAATATGATTGT
>VUJU01002313.1:14523-38998 GCA_009835225.1 Aphis craccivora
CAATATTATAACGTAGGGAATTTATATGTTGTCTTAATATGATTGTTATGACATTATTAAAAAGAAGATCAAATTAAATTTTAAACACTTTATATTATACAAGTGTATAATGCACATATAGTAACAAATAATAATAAAATGATTAAAAGTCTAGAGTAGGTACCTAGTGAATAAAAACTAAATAACGGCATAACGCATGAAACGTAAAAAAATTATTATTTTCAATTCAAATATTTATCAATCTGGTGAAATAAATTAATAAATACATATAAATATATATAGTATAAATAATTTCATAATTATGTTGATTATCAGTGTGACAGTGTACATATCATTGTTGTGCTTAAATTATCTAATAAAATAATTTCGTATCCGTATGGGTTAACAATAGTTTACTCCGTCTTATTAATGCATAACAGAGTACATTTTACGTATAGAAAAATCCATTTTACTTCGTCAATTTTAATATTACGATGATTTACACCATTGACCAGTTATAAAATAAAATTTAAAAGTAAACATATCATTTTGAGTGTCACAAAGGATTTTAATTTTAAAGCAAGTAATGTGCGTTTTAAAATTGTCAATTTAATATTCAAGTACAATGTCCTTTTATGTTGAACTTTGTAATCATATTTTCTCTAGGAATGAATTATTAGTTTTAAATAATTTTATAGTTACTAACTCTAACTATTTTACTCAATAATTAATAGTATGGAACATGATATTAATCACTATAAAATAAATTTTTTGATTTAAAAAAAATGTGTAATATTACTATTAGTTATTATAATTTAGTTTGAAACTATTGATTCCAGAATGCATAAAGATACATTTCAAAGAATAAATTGATAGCGATGTGAGAAGTATTTACGTGTTATAGCCAAATAATTGTTTGTTTAAGCTAGACATATCTTTAAATTATACGTTTAACATAATAAATAATACAGACAATCAATAAAATTAATTTTAATATCTGTTTTGGATTTAAAATAAGCATCTTTTAAATGATATAAAAATAATAAAATATAATTTGAATCATTTAAAAAAAATAGAATCAATAAAATATGTAAATATGACTCCCATTCACAAAAACACGGCTAAACCATCATATGAGTATATTATGTAGGAAATTAATAACTAGCATTCACAATTAAATGATATTATTAATATAATATAGGTATAATTTATTTTAGAGGATTAATATTGCTAATTGATAACAATAATTGTACTTTGTACTTATACGTATTAAGGCCCTCGTAAAACCGTACCGAACTACAAAATGTATACCTATAGGCACACAAATAGCTACTATTTATTTAATATAGTTTGTAAAAGGAATTTATAAATAAGTTATATAATATAATTATACATTCAATTAATTTCTTTTTTAGATAATTCATTAAAAGAATACCGGTGATTTCACGGTTATAACAAGTTAAAATTTGATATTGAATATTATAATTCCAGGATAGGTATAAGTAATTTTAAAATCGTAAAAATATAACTAACAGTATGAGAAATTATGTATATAGCTAATATAATATTCTAAATGCACACAATAATGAAAATGGATTATTAAAACAAATTATTCAATGAAGTTATCAATAATTGGTACACTACGTATACTATAATAGTTGACTCAACAATTTGAATAGGTATATTTGTAATTAAATTTGTACTAAATCAGATTTATCAGACGCATAACTGATAATACATTTAGATGTATTTTAAATAAGCCACGTGCATTTTGTATTATAACATTTAGTTTATATCACGTGAATTAATATTCTTTAAACGTATGTTGGTTTACAATTTGCACCAAGTCCATTAGTATTTAATGTATTATACGTCGATAAAAATATTTTACGTTACAAATTAATTGAATGTTCAAAAATTACCCATTTATTAGTATTTATTAAAATACTCAATTACGTTGATTGTTAATATAATCAGTAGTAGTGAATTTATTTTTATAATTTGTTTTTAATTTAAAACAAATAAAATAAGTTTAGTAAAACTAAATTTTAATTTAATAACCTAATGTTGCTTAAGTGTTATTCATGATAGTAAAATAAAAAAAATTGAGTTTACTAAAATGTTTATAAAATAGGTATTAACCTTTCGCAAAACTATATTAAGTAATTTATAGTTTTGGTTTTTATTTACACTTTTGAATATAAGGCAAACAATTAAATTATAAAAACGGCAGGCGTTAACCAAATATGTTCTAAGGACGATAGAAAGATACATGGTGCTATTTACACAACACTAGATTTATTTTTATAAATTTAGTAGACGTAAGAAATAAATAACAAGGTAAGCACCGAACAGTTTAGAATAGCGACGGTGCTGAGATATAAATATATGAATAAATGAAAATGTATGAAACATAGCATAGATAATACAATTTGTGGTTGATGCTCGAAGAAATTTATTTATGATAATTAAATATATAAGTATAATAGTAAAAAAAAAAAATTAAAACCAGAATATTTAGTGTTTACTTGTGAACGACTATTGAACATATTTTGCTTCTATTAACTTGGAATGATATAGTGATGTATTAAAAATGAATAATTTATACTTTAATTTTTTTCTATCTTTTTCTTTTTATAATATGCTGGAAAAAAATTGGATCGTTTTTACTAAAAAATTATATGAATCTACAATGTTTGAGACTCGGGGAAGGTTCGTAACATAATTGTTCAACCCATATATTGGGTTGCTCTCACATGAATTTTTTTTTTAGCTCACGTAAAACGAATATATATATATTTATACGTATATCGGAATTGTTCGTTAGTTAAAGATAATAAAATAGTTATTAGTTATTACGATTATATATCATTTTTTTTTTTTTATTTAGGTGAATATAGCTTTTTAGTATTTTATATAAATTCAAATTATTTGAGTTATAGCTATTACATAACATAAGAAGTAAAGTGTATGGTTGAGGTTTATATATCTATTTATTAAAAAAAATAGGTATCTTCAACCGATTTTTACAGTACATAATTGAGAATATTTCAATAGAAGCAAAATGGAAACGATAGATAGATCAATTATAAAAAATAATAGGTAGTTTGCTAATACAAATATTATTAATTGGTTAAATATATTATAAATGACGTATAACAATATGCAAATAAGTATATAGTTATTAATTGATTGGCACCAAATGGCAAATTGTGCTTAATTTTATTTGTGAATCGAGACGGGTTTTAAGATTATTAGAATTTATTTAAGCTGCAGATAACAGATATTACGTATAAATGGAATAGCGTAAGTCTGAGGCTTATGGAATCAAAAGATACATGATCAATTTTGACGGTTTGTAGAAGATAATGGATAATAGATTGAACTGGGTTTTTTAAGGTCGCATGCCAGCTATTATTAACATTAAAACCATAACCACATAGTTCGTTTATTGGTTACATATGTATGAAAGTAATCCAGCACGGGAAGATTGCTCATCTCTGTATTATCATCTGATAATGCCGATTAATGCAACTAGTCATTTAAAATAAATGAAAATTTGTCGTATTTCAAAAATATTATTATTTATTTGCACGTAAGTCAATTAGACAAAAACTATCGAACATTTATTTGATCATACATTTAACGATAACTATTTAAAAAAAAAAAAATTTAAGTTCATCCCAAATCAGGAGGTTAAAATAAAATTCCTGTCAACTCACCTTGCATTTTCGTTTAGTGGAGATCCTAGAATCGGTGTTTTGTCATTTACATCGAAAGCCGATATATTTGCTTCGGAATCACGATTTTCATCCATTTGGATGGATTAAAAATAATTACGGTTACGGAGTGTAAAACAGACTGATGTTTAATAATATCATGTAAATCAAACAAAATGTACAACCAAAACCGAACGATCGATATGGTTCAGAATCACTTAACAAAGTATTACAGTAGTAGTCGTAATAGTAAACGCAGTCAGAAGTTACATTTTTTGTTACAAGTCGATTGTATTTTTTTTTTTTTTTTATATAGATAAAAATCCACTGCCATGTTATATATGTATAGTAGTGCAATAAGCAAATGTATAATATAACTATAATGATGATGCTAATTAATTCTCTCAATAATCGTACGTACCTGATAAGTGATAACCAATAACCATACTGTCCATTAAATTGATTTTCAAACATGAAAATAATATGAATTTGTAATATATTATACAATTAAATCATACATTAACAATAAACCAATTGTGTAAGTAACTGCAAATTATTGTTAGGGCTTATGATTATAAAATTTAAATATTTAATTATTTGGTTTGTTCAAATGTTATAATTTATAAAATTTATAGCTTATAAACATACTTAAAAATGATTATTATTATTATTATGTTTTTAAAATTGTACAATCTGTAAAAGTTACTTTTACAATAAGCACAAATGATATTTTTGTTGATAACACAATCATATTAAATAAAATAAACAATTCAATATTTATTGCATCAAGGCAGTTTATGTTTTGAGAGAAGGATCCGTCCATTGATGGAATTTCATGGCAGGTATTGAGTTTGGGGTTTAGTTCTCCAAAAGGTCACGACAGCATTTTCGTTTTAGGCGCCTTCTGGAGTCACCTGGAATTGTGCGAGTTGACAAGTCGGATATGAGAGGGTTTTCTGTGGTTGGAGAGATTGGAGTGGAGGCGTTTATAGAATATTTTGGTTACGTTTTGGATGGTTGGAATATTAAGATCTATATGGAGAGTGTCATTAGAAACATAAAAAGGAGCTTTAACTATTTGGTGAAGGGATTTTGAATGAAATTTTTGGATTTTATTGGTATTGGAGGGTTTAGATGTTCCCCAAAGTTGTATACCGTAAGTCCATATCGGTTTAAGCAGACAAATTATTTTAATTTTTTTTTTCAATAATTGTTTATATAACATACAAAATTTTAATTTTTTTTTGAGATTTTATGACTAGGTATATGAATAATAATATGAATCAATATTTTTTTATCCGGTTTTTGTTGAACTAAAATAATAAAACTATTTTAAGTATCAAGAGAGAGGGTCTGGAAAAACTTTACTAAGTTCTATAGAAATATTTTTGAAACTGAGTTTGTAAAAATGTTGATTTTAGTTATATTAATTTTAAAAACTTGAGTAACTACATATAAAAAAAAAAAACGTGAAAATACACTGTTGGAGACGGAGACGGAGAACTGTATGTTTAATTTTTCTTAATTTTCTTAAAATACATAATACTTACGAATATTATGCTGTTTAAATTACAAATGTAAATTTAAAATAAAATATTTTATTAAAGCGCATCACTAGATTAAATTTACTTTAAATTTATAAGTAATAATAATACTTAAAAAATTCAACACAAAACTATTAGTATTCAATATATTTATATATATATAATATCTGTCGTCAAGGCCGTAGCCAACAAAATATCTCTTTATTATTATTATTATTTTTTTTTTTTTTTTGGTTGGAGGGGGAGGTTAGGTTAACCTAACCTGACCACGACCATTTAAAAGAATTGATTTTAAATGTTGTAATATTTTCAAGATCAATACATAAAATTGTATAATATAATATTATGTGATAACTGATAATAATAGTAATATTATAAATATATACTCACCTAAATTGCCTATACAAAGCGCCGTCTAAAATCTTTATCTTTTGGTAGGTATATAAAATATACTCAATACATTATATAATTCTAAGGTTGAATCAGGTTGACAAATGACTTTTATGAGTTCACACTATTACAATGTAAAAATGTACGTGTAAAAATTAATCATGGCTTTGAGACAATCGTCGTGGCACTAAATGTACCACTGCATTAAGAAATTTGAGTACACTATAGGTTATCTAACATAAAGCATATTATTGTAAATAAAGGTCGAAAATCAATAGACAATAGATAAAAAAAAGTCATATAATATATTACTGGAAGGTATACGAGTAAAGAACATAGAAATAATTATAACATATAATAATGTATTAGATATATTTTCTGATTTTCAAATTATTTGAGCGCGACGGTAGTGGCGTGAAACTAAGTAAAAAAAAAAAAAAAAAAACAAATAATAGTAACGTAGTAATCACTAACGTATTATAACAGGAAATCGAGGTATCATTGAAATACCGTGCTGATTTTTATTAATACATTGGCTAGCTCTACTGGGCAAACGGCTGAACATATAAGGCCGTATAAGGTATAAAACAAATATATAATATAATATAAATATAAGAAATATTGTGCAGATTGGAACAGAAGAAGTCGCAAGCAGATTGGTAATATGGCTTATAATTTATAACAAAAAACGTTCAAATACTTTTAAAACCGATTTTGCGTATGCAACGGAAATATCGTAAAATAATGTGTCCCCCGATCTGCCGTTTATCAATCCACACTACTCTCATTTCAGCGGAGACGACGACGTATGACGTACGACAATTGCCAATGATGCTAACTGGATTATTATTATTATAAAATCATGAATTTTTCTTATAAAAAAAAAAGCTGATATGAGACCAAAAAGCCCTTCGTTCTAACTCCGTGTTACATAAGCTAAGTTAAAAAAAATTAAATTTAGTAATGATTACATTTTTAAAAGACGTGATAATATAATATGGAAACTAGGTAAAAAATCATTTTAAAGCATTACAAACACTTATAAAGATAATTAAGACCAATTGTAAAGTTAAATAGGTACTTACTCAATATTTTGTTTAACTACTTGGCAGGTCGTGTAAATATACTTAAATAAATACAAATAAGTAACCACTGTCCACTATAGCACTTTTCGTAATAAATAATTTATGAAGAAATGTTGACTCGATATATTAAACTTTACAATTGGTCTTATTGTTTATCGTCATAGGTATTTGTAATATTACAAAATAGCATTTTACTTAGTTTCCATATTATATCCCGTCTTTTGAAGATTTAATCATTAGTAATAATTTTTTTTTTTTAACTTAGCTTTTAATTACACGAAGTTATAACGTAGTGTTTTTGGTGGGATATATTATACAATAATTTACACATTTTAAAAAATTATTATAATGTTTTTAGTATCCAGAGCAATTTCCTGGTCGTCGATAATCTGGCATAACTTCTATCATTCCAGAAATTGTTTTAGCGATACCTGTTGATGCTGAAAATCCATTATTTGGCAATCGGGTCACTGGATGACCAATATCTTTAAGTGTTTGTATTATATCCTGAACGATAAAACAAGATAAATAATATTATTATTGTTATTGGTAGTAAGATAATATTTTGTAAGACTATTATATTCTAATATTACTTTAGTCATTCCGTATTCATATTGAATTTGCATAGGTACAAGTTGGTGAAAAATTCTTGGTTTGTCTATAGCTTCTTTCAGTGTCTTATTGTACCATAATTTATAAGCAGACACCTTAAAATCAAAACAAATTAATATTTTACATCATGTATAATATAGAATAGAGTAATATTAAATTGGTTTGTTTTAAAATTTAATAGCATAGTAAACTTGGTTATTACATTCGTTAAATTACTCTGACACTTTCAGTCATAATACGAATGCGTGCTTAATAAGATTAGATAAATATACTTATATTTTGAGATAAATAATATCGAAAAATCTATTCAAGTGATATTTAAACCTGTAAAAAAGCAATTGAATTAAAAAAAAATTTATTTTAAAATACTTCGAAATTATAATAAGCGTTACCTACATAATAGTATTCTAATGACATTCGTAATATCAAAAGCACACTCTATAAAAGTATTAAGCTCAAGATATTTATTAGTACGTCTATATTATGAGTTTAGAATGATATTAATAAAAATAGCTTAACAGTTATACACAAATAAAATCAAATATCAATAAAATAATAAAGGTATTAGCTTATTATAGATAGTAGTGATAATTGTGTAGTTTTAATTTAAGACAAAAAAAAAAATGTTAAATAGTTGTTTAATGTTCTTATATACCTATCAAAAATACGTGTAATATAAATAGAACACGGAGAATCGGAGGAAAAAATGTTGAGGTGGACTCAATAAGTATTCGTATTATCGAAGACATTTTAAAACATATAATTTACACATAAACTTACGTAGGCGGTCGCAAGAGTGATTTTTGACCCTCCCGCTGCTCCCACAGCTAAAGCAAAATCTCCGTTTTTGT
Organism: Aphis craccivora; assembly: GCA_009835225.1. Taxonomy (NCBI): domain Eukaryota; kingdom Metazoa; phylum Arthropoda; class Insecta; order Hemiptera; family Aphididae; genus Aphis; species Aphis craccivora. The sequence goes on from VUJU01002313.1 coordinate 22,704, forward strand.
CCGTGAATATACTTGGACACATTGATGACATCGGCTGTTTGTACGGTTCAATGTAATTGGCCGGCGAAGATGGAATACCATAAGAGTTGACTCCTCCCGGAGTTGAAAAATCGTCCATTTCGTTATTCAGAAGAATACCGGTACTGGGAGATGTGAAACCGGAACCAAAACTTAAATAAAATCGAAATTGATCTATTAAAACGGTCACATGGATGTTTATGCAAAAATTAAAAATGTCGAGAAACTCATAAATCAGCGACGCTCACTATGTGTTTATTGTACATGTACTTATGACAACGTTTCCCATCGAATCGATCACGGCCATGTTGGCAGTTCCGTGGTTTTCTGGGGTACTAAAATTAGCTCCGTAGTACTTAGGATCTGCTGAAGTGAAATTATCTAATATTTGACTACGTATTTTATCCATGTAACTATCCGACTTAACTTTATCGTAAGTCTATGATACACAAAAGATAGGGATTTAAACATTTTTAAAAATTAAACGTTTTTCGCTCATGGTGAAAATATTTCCTATCCATAAAACATACTTTAGACACGTTTACAAACATAGCATCTCCTAAATGGGTTCTCTCGCCGTAACCAAATTTGAAAGCTTCCGCAAATCTATGAGCGTCCAAACCTTCGTTGGGTGCTGGTAACAAACCGTCCAACACACGCAGTATGTAGGCTAATATTACACCAGAACTAGGTGGTGGCCCCGTGTGTATTGTATGTCCACTTTTTAATTTAACAGAAAAAGATTCTTCGACTTTGACTCTGAAATTTCGTTTAATCGCTGTGAATTCTTACGTAAATTTAAAAAATGTTATCTATTCGTTTAATATTGAAATAGCATTAATTTTTTTTTTTTTGTGAAATTAAATTTACTTAATCAATTAAATTGAAAATATAATATACGACTATTACATACTAACTGTTTTTGATCATTAAAAATAATATCACAAATTGAAGTTAATTAGACACGTGTGTTATAAAGACAAAATATACTCACGTGAAGGCGGCTAAATCTTCTCTTGTCATTATCCCATTCATTTTTTTTAAATCATCTAATAATTTATCTGCTAACGTACCGTTGTATAAGGCATCACCACCTTCCTTTGCTATTACTTTCATAGTTTCTGCTAACTTGGGTAATGTGTACATTTCCCCGATCATCTTTACATGTCCAGTTTTTTCGTCGAAAAAAGTTTTTCTAGGAAACAATCCGCAAATATTTTAATTATTTGTTTTATAACGTATGTATTTAATGTATAATAGTACAAATTAATGTATGGCTTTTCTGAGTAATTATATCGACTGGCGATGAAGAATTAATAAAATATATTGCCAAATATGTCAAATTCATCGAAGAATATACAATTTCTGAAACCTTGGATTTTAACAGTAAAAAGAAAAATGTTAGCGAGGTTTCTAGCTAACAATAGATATCTGTTAATTTTCATGTACTTAATTTTATTTTTCTTCGTGAAAGTTAATTTAGTATTATTTAAATGTTTTACAACTTATAGCAACTGACTAAAAATCCATACATGTTTTATGGCTTGATAAATTGTGTTATTAAATTTTTCAAGCTGAATACATAAAAATAATTTTGACTTTCATTGTACCTAAGAATCGTGTCATTTTTGATTAATTCTTCTTTAATTTTTAAACTTATTGCTAGACGTTCGCTAATGACCATGCCTTCTTCGCATAACTTTATAGTTGGCTCAAATAGTGATTCCCATGAAACGTTACCACCGAATCTATTATAGACAGTCATATAGCCTTTAACTTCCCCCGGAACTGCAACCGCCAAACCACCTGTATATTTTTAAATTTTAAAAAAAATGCATAAGATTATTAAAATAAAAATATGTTTAAATATATTTAATATAAATGATATTATAGTTTTTAATTTATTTTTTAAAAAAAAAGTTAAATTTAATAATGAATACAAATGAATATGCATAATATTTATTTTCACATCGATTGTCGTTTGATAATATCAATTTTAAAATAGATAAAAAAATCTTTTTATTCGTGTTTATAAAAGATGTACCATTTACAGAAAGTTTAGGTTCTTTTACAAACATGGATTCAGTTGCCGCTTTTGGTGCCATTTCGCGGGCATTGATTGACATTACTTTTTTAGTCGTAGCGTTGTATATAGTCATTAAAAATCCTCCACCCAAACCCATGAATTGAGGACATAGAGCACCGTCACATATCATTGTAGCTATAGCAGCATCAACGGCATTTCCACCTTTCGCCAACACGTCCCTTTTATAAAACAATAAATAAGACACGAAAATAAATTTAAAGTATAAGATGTCATTATATTATGCGAAAACAGTTCTATAATTGAAATATTCAAAAGGCTTATTAGATTATTGTTAGAGTTGAAACCTGAAATTGATAAAAATATTCTGTAGACAACTTAATATTAAATTTTAAATGTTCAAAATAATGCAGTAAAGAATATATAATTGGGAATATAATTGCTCATTTTAATATTTATCAATTTGATTAAGTATCAAATAATTTAATGTAGTTTGGGTGATAATTGTTTCAATTGTAAAAAAAAAAATCATGATCAAGTGGGTACCACTCTGCTATATATTAGGTGTAATGTGGATCACTATAATATATTGGAGGGTTAAATTTGAATAAAATGGTATCATCGTATACGAAAAACGATTCCGAGCTAATAAATAATCACGTTTGGTTATGTCTATAAATCGTATTACACTCCGATTTGTGCGCACGGTCCACCATTTGACACTACTCCGGCTTTGTTGTACAATCCCATCGGCATACTCGACGGAGCCAATTCAAATTGCGGATCGGGCATTTCATTTTCGACGTCACGTTTTGAGATAAAGGCCAAAAGTGAAACTAAAACGACCAATATGGAGAGTCCTATTACAATAAAGAAAGGTTTGGATTGTATTCTGAAAAAAAAAAAATAAATAATATTAACGTTCCACGTGGGTTATAAACTGTGGTTATATTATTGAAATTATTCGGAACAAGCATCAATATACGTAAAGTCTATTGACGAAATTCGACACAAACTTTAATAATAAAATGAACTTAATAATTATGCCTTTATCACTTTAGTTTCTAGTACCAGTAAAATAATTTTTGGACTGATATATGCACTGAATTTACAGCAATCACACAAACTTGTTTTTCGAACAATAGCTGAATGTAAAAACGATTTTTTTTCGTAAGAAATCGTATTATTATTATTATTTTTATGTTTTTAATTAGATATTCGTTCATACTTTTAAATAATTTTTTCATCATAATAATGTAACGTATACATTTAAAATTGCATGGTAGGTACATACCAAAGAATAGTAGCTGATGTGATAGTTAGATAATACATACATACGTATTTAGCTAGACGTACCTGAAAATAGCCATGTCATCTACAAAGCAATATATTGTCTTCCAAGATTTTTCAAAAAGCTAAAAAATAATGATTGTTCTTAAATGCATTATTGTGACTATTCGTCGAATCAATTTATACCTTCGTATTATATACTTATATTGCATATTATGCATATTATCATTTGGCGTAATCAAATATAACTAAATTATGTCACTATTTTTTTTTTTATATAATTATATTTATTATTTTATAACAAACTAATAAGATTTAAAATTGTTATACACTCAAATATGAGTGTGACTTGATATTTGTAATCTTTCAAATTTAATTATTCAATCATGTGTCGTAAAACTTACATTCGCTTATGCGTATATTATATGATAGGTATTATAACTTAAAATGGTATAGATAATGAAGATTAGTACTGCATATGTAATAATTTCACACTTAATCGTATCATACATAAAACGCAGTGTTTCGAAAGAACGTAGTTTATGAACGCACGTTCATATTCAGTAAACGACACGTGAACGTTACACATTTTTTTTCAAATGAAAAGTAAACTTTTTATTTTTAATGAATTTCAACGATTTTGAGGACGTTTGGATTTATTTTACATTTAATAAGTTTAATATTCGTAGTAATGTTGATTATTAATTTATACTTGAATATAATAATATTTTTCTATTGTATAATTATTATTATTTTTATTCGATTGCAAATTTAAAAAATTAAATACATGAAATTCCAGTGAGCCTCGACTTACAACAACAATAATATAAAACAAAATAAAATGTTTTGAAGTTCCTTCAATAAAATATATAAATGGTTTTTTTTTATCTAGGTGTTTGTAAGTATCTTTAATACAACTGTAGTTATTTTATAAATATATATGAACCTTTAGTTGTGTTTTATTTAATGTTATAATAACATAAGGATGCAAGTTTTTTTTTTTTATTTAATGATTAATAAAGTTTTAAAAATACACATTATCAAGTTAAAATATGAACTATTTATTTATCATTTACATATTTAATGTTTTTGTATCAATATTTAAATAGTTTTAGTTATGTATAGGAATTACACTTTCATTTTTTTCCAATTCAACAAAATTAATTTTTTTATTGTACAATTAAATTTCAATTAAATTGAAGTCTTTTACCGAAATGCATCAATATTTGTTATTTTGAGTTTTGAAAAAATATTAACAGAGTTTTGAATCTATGAAAACCCAATTATTGTAAACTATTAAGTTAAATATAATTAATTACATTTTACCTATACTATAGATTACTATTATACCTAATCTGCAACAATGATATTGATGTGTTTAACATTACGAGAATCCTGTTTTTAAATAATTATTAATGTATAATTTTAAAAACATTTTATAAAGACCTATCAGTTGAAGAGTTTTTATTTTTTTTTTTTTTTAATAAATATAAAATAAATATCTTGAGTATCATCCTGAAAATACACTGTTGGTAGGTCTATGAACATTTAGCACACACAGTTATCATATACAAACTATTGCAGTGGCATATAAAAACTAATTATTTTTAAATGCTTAAGATACATATGAATATGCTTGGATAAGGTAGACATGCATGATACGATTAAAATTGTATATAATAATAAATAAAAATAACCGAAATAACTAACATAATATAGTAAGTTATTATGTTTCCAAAAAGTGTTGATAAATTAAAACGATTTAATAAAAATGCCATAAAGTATATTTAATTATGATTAAATCGTACGTTTATAAATCTAGTTATAAATGAAAAAGTGCTAACTTTTTAATGGAATTTTATATTGGATTCAGAATCACGTAGCCGTTTCTAGCGTTTCCGTTGCCATACATAATAGTTCTTTATTATTATTATTATTATTTGCATTGATGATAAAAATTAGTGATTTAATAAGGTTAGATGATGGAAAGTGTGATGAACAATATAAAGCTACATTTGATGTCTTCGTCGTTTCTAAATCTTCTGATTTTTAAAACTGCTGATTTTGCAATATTTCTCAAATCTTAAATTGTTCATAAACTTTTACTATGTATATTAAAAAAATTTAAGAACTCGATATTTCCGTTTTATTTAATAAATTTATCCACGCTTCTATTTTCTGGGAAAATATTAACTCAAATGTCTTTTGTGCTGATAATTGATTAAATTCTTCTTTTCGTAACACCCTAACGTCTTGACCACATATAAAGCACCCAATATAATTTTTTGAACGATTTTTGTTTATAATGGTATTTCCAAACCGAGAATTTGAAAAATTACTATGTAAATCGACTTCTTTATTTTCCGTAATAAATTTATTAAATTGATTTCGTTTATTTCGGAGTCAACATTTTCATTGGAATATTCTTTGTTCGTTCTGTCCACTTTTGGTACTTGGTTATTCTTAAATACTAAGTCTAAATGCTTAAAATATCTATGAAAAAAAATTTCCTAATACATGTTATAGTTTATAGATTTTTGTTTTCAGTATCAGTATTAATTATTTTATATTTATAACAAACTTTGTATTAAATGTTTAAAAATATCTTTAAAAGTTGCATGTTTTATAAATGTTCAACTGTAAAATGTTCATGATTTTGACAAATTTTGTTAAAATTTTAATATTTAAATGTTTATAAATATAAATTGAACTAATGTATTTTAAACATTATTTTATAGCTATATAAATTGTATGGTATCCCTGAATTAAATACCCACATTTTTTAACCAACCAAAAAACAATATTTTTTATCGACATTTGTCGAAATAAATTTTAAAGCATTTTACACAGTAAATAATTTATTTATTAAGATTTATTAAAAATAAATTAATCAAATAGCCAAAATATTTTGAAAATTAAATTATTTATATAGACAATTTCAAGTATATTGGGTTGTTTCGATTCGAATTACACAAAATACCACTTATTATTACTCGTATATGATAGAATATTATTTTATACTTCTTAATATAATTTTATTTCAATATTTATATAGAAAATAACTACATAATTATTATATTATATTATACTTTAGATCACATATCCTGTATAACTTAAAAAAATTAACGTTTGAGATTAATTTTTTAGAATCAATTAAAAAATATTGAAAATAATCAATAATTAATGTAAGTACATAATATTATTAGACATTAGTATCCTGATGTATTTCCTGGCCGTCGAAAATCTGACATAGCTTCTATCATTCCTGTAGGGGATTTGCTAATAGCCGATGCTGCTGAACCTCGAGTAAAAGGTATCCTAGTTACTGGATGACCAATATCTTTAAGTTTTTGTACAACATCCTAAAAATCGTAATAGTAGATTTTAATCTAACTGCAATCTTTTGTAAAATAATACGTTACTAATTTACCTTTGTCGTTCGATATTCATATCGAATCTCCATGGGTACAAGTTGATGGTATATTCTAGGTTTATCTAATACTTCCTTCAACGTATTATTATACCATAATTTATGGGCTGCCATCTGGAAAAAATAAAGTTTTTATTTTTATAGAGTATATTACATAGTTTTTCAGTAGTTTAATTATTACAGTAAATTATGTAAATTTTAAATATTATTAATTGTATATTATATTTTGAAATATTTAAAATAATGTATTGGTTCAAATTTAACGGGTAATTATATTTTAAATTTAAAACTACGTAATTACAATAGCATATGTGTGTAAAATGCTATTAAACAAAATTAAAATGTAATTTTAGGAACATATAATTCATCAAAATATTTTTTAATCCACAATTGTAAAAGTGGCCAATGAGTTGAAAATCAATTCTATAGAATAATGAAATTCAACAAGGTAAATATTTTTATCATACAAATCTTTGTAAAAAAAAATAGTTATATGTATATAACTTTATTTTATGGAAATATAAATCTTACGTATGCTGTAGTAACAGTGATTTTTGATCCTCCAGCTGCTCCCGCTCCGAGAACAAAGTCACCATTTTTGTCGGTAAATACAGTCGGACACATAGACGACATTGGCCGTTTTCCTGGTTTTATGTAATTTGCCGGTGAAGATGGAATACCATAGAAATTTCTGACTCCGGGAGTAGAAAAATCGTTCATTTGATTGTTGAATATGATGCCAGTGCTTGGTGACATGAAACCACTTCCAAAACTAATGCGAAATAGATTCCACGTGTTAATTAATAATGCACTAAATTTCTAACAGGAATAAGTTTTTTAAATGCATAACTTAATACTTACAATGTATTTATTGTACTGGTACACACGACAGTGTTTCCCATCGAATCGGTGACAACTATATTAGCCGTTCCGTGGTCTTCTGGAGTATAAAAATCACCACCATAGTAACTCGGATCCAACGAAGTAAAATCATCAAGAATTTTATTTCTTATACTCTCGATGTAACTGTCCGAGTTTACTTTATTGTAAATCTAAAAAATAAGACGTATTAATTTTATGCAATTATAACGTTATACTGTTGCATAATCACATACTTGAGATACATTGACGAATTGATGGTCTCCTAAATGTGATCGTTCACCGTAACCAAATTTAAAAGCTTCTACCAACCGATGTTCGTCTAAGCCTACATCAGGCGCCGGTAGAATTCCGTCTAGTATACGGAGAATATAAGCTAATATTATACCAGAACCAGGTGGTGGTCCTAAATGTATTGTATGTCCACTTTTTAAGTTCACTGAAAACGATTCTTCAACTTCAACCCTAAAACCATACGTTTGAAAGTTATTTTATGTTTTGAGTAAGTAAAAAATATGATAGATGGTACATTTTCAGACCGATTTTTGAGTTTGTAAAATATAATACTAGAACAAGAAGGACGATTTGATTAGTACACTTACTTATAATCTGCCAAGTCTTTTTTCGTAATAATACCATTGACTTTTTTTAAATCCTGTATTATTTTGGATGTTAAAGATCCGTTATATACGGCTTTTACACCTTCTTTTGCTATGATTTTTAGAGTTTCTGCTAATTTTGGTAACTTATATATTTCCCCTGCCGTTTTCATGTACTCACCGTTTTCGTCAAAAAAAATGTTTCTATAAAAAAAATACAAACAGTTTATTTTATTAAGTTGTATACAACCAATTGATATTAATAAATACATTTCAAGTGAATCGTTCAATGTTAAAAAAAAAAATTTTAAACATATCAAAAATAAAAATGCGTCATTGTTGATTTGTAAACATTGGTTTATGAGAAAAAAAGTTTTAATAAATAGGAACTTTTACTAAGTAATTTATTTAAAAAGAGACGTACGTAATACAATCATATTATACCTGAGCATTTCATCGTTTTTTACCAGATCTTCGTCATGTTTTAAGCTAAAATCTAAATGATCACTGATCGTTATACCCTCTTCACATAGTTTTATGGTTGGTTCAAACAACGTTTCCCATTGCACGCCCCCACCGTATAAGTTATATATTGTTGAGTACCCTTTAAGGGCTCCAGGAATTGCAACCGCCAGTCCTCCTAGATTTTCAAAATTAAAACTAATGAACATATTTTATAACATTTCAAATCAATTTAGTTTCACAGAAACTGTTAAATTTAAAATACGGATATGATGTATTTGAATGTATGTGTGTATATTATATGAATAATATGTATAATGTATATAGTCGATTATTATGAGTAATTCGAATGCAATTTGTCAAGTGTACATAGATATCTTAAGAAATAATCAATATAATATGAATATAAAAAATATTATCAATGTAATAAAATATTTGATTACAAATACCTACTTAAAACGTTTGTAAGAGCTAGAATTTAGGTAACTTGTTTAAAGTTATAAGATTTAGATAGTTATATAGTTATATTTAAAATATAAGTAAAATTTAAAGTGCATTTAAATTATATTGCAGTCTGCAAACAAAAATTATTAGTATTTTTGTAAACAGTTAAATAATTTTGTTTTTAAATGAATTTATTTTAACTACTCAAATAAACTTAATGTTTTTAATATACAACTGTAGATATTGATAACAATGTAGTTATGGTATTGTATATTTAGTATGACCACTGACTAGGTAATAAATAATTTATAATCGTATCTACTATTAAGTATACATATTACATACCGTACATAGATTTTCTTGGTTCATTTACAAACATGTACGTATTTGCTCCTGCCGGAGCTATTTCACGTGCGTTGATTGTCATTACTTTTTTAGTCGTTGCGTTATAAATGCTCATTATGAACCCGCCACCAATGCCCATCTGTTGTGGACAAACTGCACCGTCGCATAACAAAGTAGCTATAGCTGCATCTATTGCATTTCCACCTTTTGACATTACATCCCTTTTTCAAAAATGAAAAAAATATTGAATACATTTGATGACACCGAAAGACTATAGATATATTAGATTAGATAAGTCAGAAAACGATTTGGAAGCAATTGTCCGGGATTTAGTTACGTAATAATTTATATTTTGAAGATAATCTTCAAAACAATTAAATTTATAAGAGTGATGAGTTTAAACTAAATCAACTTAGGATAGACAATATTATTGAAGCGGCCATGAACAGAGACAGATGGAGGGAGATTTGTTTTGCAGCAATAGACCTCAATGGCCTTTAAAGCTGGAAGAAGAAGATAGAGTTTTACATTAATTTTCTTATCGTTAATTTGTGTTTTTATTTTCATTTTTTTTTTTTTTTTATTATTATTATTAATCTTTCGACAAGAAATATGATGATTCATTAATTGTATAGTTAATTGTTATTGCGACTATTAAATTATCAACCAGTGTGCTTTTCCTACTATTGAATTTCGATAACAATGGTATATTGGTAGGAAGTCGTATTATAAACATTTAATAAAATGTATATTACACTCCGATTTGTGAACATGGTCCACCGTTAGACACAACGCCGACCTTGCTGTATACTCCCATTGGCAAACTTGACGGTGGCTGGGGGAATTCAGGGTCCTGAATTTCATTTTTGACGTAGAATCTAAAATATACGAACAGAGACAACACTGCAGTAGTAATTAATATCACTAATCCAATAAGAAAACTGCATCGTTTTGAAGGTAATCTAAAAAAAAAGACACAATATCGTTACATTACAGGTAAGAAGTTACTTACTTAATTGTTAAATTTGTTTTGATCGATTTTTCTTAAAAGTTCTTGAAATATGCAAACAATTATTATTAATCTTGTACTTTACAAAATATTATTATCTTGTCGCAATTTTAAATTATAGATATGTTTTTAGGCTGAGCATAATGTAATTTTTTACTAATTCGTTTTGTTGCATTATATCTGTGGTGTATCTAGGATTCATTTTGCGGGGGTGTTTTAATACTTAATAGTGTCACGAAAAGTGGGAGAGGAACCCTAACACCCATAATACATTAACACAAATCATAGGTATATTGATATAAATTATTATATTAGTGAAAATTATTATAATTATGTGTAAGTTGTATAAAACTTTTTTATTATAAAGCACATAAAATAAATAATACTAATACTAAAACAACTAATACAACATAGTACATACGGCCGATGGGGGGGTGTTCTAACACCCATATCAACCTTCCTAAATACGCCACTGCATTATATCTTGGTTGCTGATAGAAATCGATACATCGTATAAAAATGTTATCAAGTAACCTCTAAAATACGGTTTCATAGACAAAATTTTGCACTTGAGCATATATATGATTCATTTTTTTTTTTTTTTTGTATAACTAAGATAATTTATATTTTTTATGTGTTTATATTTTCATGACCTTCACATTAACTAAAAAAAAAAGACTATAAGACAATAAAATAGTCATGTGGGCTTAGTAAACAATTAGGATAACCCCATATCTCTATATTTTGTTCATTAATGTTTAAGTTCACATTTTAAATTTATTTAATGTCTAGACTTAATATAGGTAGTTAATAGTATACTATTGAAAATCTCTAAAAATGGTTATTGAAGCAATATAAATATTAATACTCCTATTTATAGAAGCCTACGTTATAACTAAATTATGTGGGTGGTCATGTGAAGTTTACTGGCTTATTGCATAAATATGGAATTAAAATAAACTTTAATATTCGTTTAAGAATTACTTATAGTTCCTGTAAGTTTAATAATAAATAAAATTTGTTAAGTGACAATAAAATGTATTAAATATATAAAACACTGAATTATAGAAGTTAATATTAAATTATATTGTCTTAAATAATAAAATATATTTTTAAAATGATACTGAAAATAATAATACTAAAAAAAAAAGAACAATATGAAAAATAATATTTTTATTTTAAAAATTACCTTTATATTAAAGAATTAATTATGAAAAAGTTTTTATTGATAAAGTTTAACTTTAAATTCCTTTTATTTATTTTGAAATTTTTGAACATTACTAAAGTGTTTATAATATGAACAGACATACAGACAAAATTTTATTTTATTAGCCTAAATGTAATTTTGCAGGAAAAAAGTGTTATAAAATATTTTTAAAAGATATAACTGACTCATGAATCGATTTGTTATAATTACATACCGTACATTACCGTACATATAATAATGATATCACTATATGATTTGTATAATGTTTATAGTTATTAAAAATTATAAAGTTATAATTTATTAATTTAGTAAAGACTATCACTAATAAAAATTAGAATAAAAGAAGTGCAATTTAAAATTAGCTTATATAACATAAGCTTGCATATTATCATTAAGAATAGGTATGAATACTTAAATTTTTTACCCGTTTGATTTTACCAATGGGTAGTCCATTGACGTGTACATAAAAACAGAGTTGAGCTAGGTTATATCGTATTACAATATATTTTTATAATACTCACTACTGAGCGAAAAATAAATTGTTTATTTATTAAATTTCCAAGTAAAAATGATCTAATTTTATTTGATAAAATACATTTGCATTACATCATTACACTTATTCGCATAATATAACTTAATTCAAAGCTAGGTATATAAACTTACTTGACGATCATAATGACGATTTTTTTCTATAATGGGTTATCCAATAAATTGATGTTAATAATATGTACGATAACAATAAAAGTAACGTCAAATGTATATTTTGGCAATTACTGATGCGAGTTTTCAGAAATTTATGATATAAAAATTTAAACAGCCACTACAAAAATTTAAATTAATAGTGTAAATATGTCCATTATTATACTATAACTAATCAATTAAAAAGTACATGCAGTTATATATATGTTTAGGGGGTACTTAATTACAATTGGACACTTCAGTCATAAAAGTCATAAAACTTTACTACATAAAATTTTTTAGTGTTAAAATAGTATACAATAACATTTATAACAGTATTGTTAACAATGTAATCACTACAGATTTAAAAATTATTTATTGAGCTGTATTATAAAAGTTATTGTGTATAAACTAATACGCATTGTACTTATTTATATAAAAAAAAACCAAAACTACTCATGTTTTTACAAATCATTTTTTTTTTTTGCAATAGATGACCATAGTGTAATCATATCTATTTTTTTTTTTTTTTTTTTTTTGTATTATTATTTGTTAAGTATTATTTAAACAACAAGAAAACTTACAGTATTACCTCTATAGACATTAAAATGTTAGCAGGGCAAATAACATACATAAGCATTAAGCATATTAATTAGTTTGAAAATTTAATAGATAAATTAATATGAATTTGTTTCTGGAGTTAATTGAATTTATTTTAACAGGCTGTTCCTAACTTATTGAAGAAAGTCTTATATTTTGACCGATATTATCTGTACGCCATATTATTGAAAAATATTCAAAATGTTTATTAAAAGTTAATTTTGAATCAAATATCACTCATAAAGCTTTGGTGGTATTACAATGTTTTTATAAGTTAAACTACGTTTATTTATAGGTAAATTAAAATATGAGTTTATTTTTTTCTAATGAATAAAATACAGTGAAGAATTCGTTAGTTTTTAAAGACATTCCATTATTATAGCACCATTGGTAAAAATTTTCTAAATCAACTTGAAAGTTAATTAAATCTTCAATACACTCAATTTTTTGAAAAAAAATAGTGTCACCGGCAAGTAATAGGCAATCCGAATATATTTTAAAACCTCAACAATGTCATCGATAAAGAAAGAAAATAGTAATGGTGATACCTAAATGATCTCCTTGAAAGAAACTAGATAAAAACCTAATGAAATTAGATAATATGTAGTTTTTTTTTTTATTTTAAAATTTGAGTGTAGTTTGTTAAGAAATAGTTTATCCACGAGAGCAACGGATTATTAAAACCGATTGATTCTAATTATTTTATTAATAATATAAGATCAACGCTATCAAACGCTTTTTCAAAGTCTGTGTGCACTGTATTTTTACTTGAGCTTTATCATTAATAGCGTTTTAGATAGTTTGTTAAAAGACACACAAATTTGTTATGGACGAACGACTTGGTCGTAAGCCGTGTTGTTTATTGCAAATGATTATCTCACATAGAGAACATTTTTTTTGTATACAAGTTTAGAAAATAGCTTAGGGATGGGATAATTTAAATCTCTTAAATTGGTCGGTAATTGAAAACATGAAACCTTTATTAAAAATTGATGTCACAAAACTCAACTTTCTTTTTATCGAGAAACACACTTGTTTGGTTTGATTTACTATGCTACATATTATCTAAGAGCGTTTATATGTTAACAAACTCAGTCAAACGCAAATCGCCCAATTAAATCATTTATTTTATCTGATTTCAAACATGATGCACATAATATTTTTTTTTATGATACAAGTCGTTTAAGGAGTAATATATTTTGTAACTAACTTTTATAAATGTATATTATATCTATAAACAGTGTAAACTATTTTCGCAGATAATTAACAACGCACATGCATAATACATACATAAATATTATTAGAGCGATTGTATTATAATGATGAATAATTTAAAAAAAGTAATAATAATATAACATATTTATTATTATGAGTATTGCAGAATAAATATTCCCAAGAAAATATCCAAGGAAAAATTTGAAATACAAAATATAACTCATGTATTATTTATAATAAAAGTGATTGAATAAGTATATATTTTTTTTACTTTTAAACCATTATACATAGGTATGTATTTAATTAAAAATATTTAATGATTTAATGTCTGTCATATTTTATTATTTAAATTGTGTTCAAAAATTATTATGATAATTAATAATAATAATAAACTTAAATAAAGTATTAAATAATAATTTAAATGAAAAAAGTTCGGCAATAGGGTACCGTCGTTCTGCTGTTTATTAGACGCCGAGTGGGTCACTGTAATGGACATGTTAAATTTAAATTAAATGATAAATGGTTTATCGTATTGCATAGGTACGTAGAACGATACTAAACGGAGGAAGTCTGCCATCAGGCTAAATGTATAACTAAGTAATATTTTATAATAAATTTGTTGATATTACTATTGAAGTAATTTATTATACTACTCATGTATCACTATTTAGTTTTACGGTATGATGGTTTATTTTTTGCAGCAAACATTATACAATTTTAACTCAAACCTCAGTGAATTGTTGTATGTTTGTTTTGATGTGCCTAATTAAAAGCTGAGTTCCCGACCATAAAAATTGTGTTAAACTTTTTTACAATCGTTTGACGCCGTTCTACCTTCGTGTCTTTATTGTACCGAGATATAATATCACAATGGTTGCCTATAACTCATAACTCTAAGTCATAACACGACTTTATAGCGCCAGTGAATTAATATAATAATATTATGGCTATAAGGATTAAAAGAAACAGATGTGAAACGATAAACGCGTATGGCATCGCCACATAAGTGAACAGAGCTGGGCAAGGTAAATTTTGGATTAAATGGTCATTAGTTCAGAGTGTACCAGGATAATGCGTCGTTAAGCACGTGTCACACAATACGAGTGATACTATACAATTTTATGTCGACTAGTACGCGTTCAATTTAATTCATTTCATACTCTATAGAATATTTTTTTGTTTCTTTATTTTTCAATATAAAATTGTATTTGACATAAATATTTTTTCCAATAATATAATATTATATTGCAGATAAACAACTGTTATGTACACAACAGGTGGTGTATGGTTGTCTACAATAGATAACGAGGTACATCCATCCAAATCCGAATTCAATAGTTATTCTTATCGTATTGAATAATCCATTGTATGTACAGCTTACTATAACTTTAACGTAAGAGTACCTCAAGTATCCGACGCTTACACAGAATATAGAAATATATGGACGCGGACAAGTGAAATACGGCAATAACAATGGTACGTATTATAATTTATAATAGTGGCTCGTGTCATTTACCTATCTAAGAGTTTGTGTTTCAATCGTTTCGATTGAAGAATTCGCAATAAAGTGTTTCATTTCGTTTATAGATTCTGAACGAAGTGATGAATGTTTTTTTTTTTTTAAGTTTAGAATGGCGAAAATATACATTAATTTATTCGATGATTATTTATACGTATGTATAAATTATACAATAATGAGTTATGGTCAACGAATGGTATGCAATAGTGTCCATGGTGTTTGTATTCCCCCCTATTGGTATTTGATAGATTCAACCTAGTTAATTATTGTATTTTTTACGTTATTACAAAAAAAAAAAATGTATAAGTAATCTAATAGGTATCATTATTGTTATTCAATTACGATAAACGATGTACATTTTTATATTAATTTTCATAAAATCAGTATAGGTACCGATTTAAATTTCAAAAATCGTGAATAATGATCAAGGTTTATTATAGTGTATATTTATATCGTACGTTTAATCAAAAATTACGAACTTCAAAATGGTTATTTTAGATTCTGAGCGGAGCGATGAATGTATTGATTTTACAATGTTGTGTGTTTTTTTTTGTGT